>SJYX01004665.1:143499-203918 GCA_006410675.1 Oreotragus oreotragus
ACGTGTTACATTAGCCCGTGCTTGAGACTAGGCTGCAGGCAAGTGGGGCAGACTATATTTTAGAGTGGAGATGACTGAAAATTCAGAAAAGGTGCATGGCTTGGCAAGGCTTTCACAGCTAGTGGTGGCAGAAGCAGGACCAGAGTCTAGGCTGCTCGCCTAGCCTCATCTCTGCAAAAAAGGTTTCATCAGGAAATGGGACAAACAGACCTAAGAAGGTCAGAGAAAAGGCCAGGACGGGGCTGAGCTGGTGCTCCTGGAGGAGTGGAGGGTCAGGTGAGCAGACCTCTCTCTAGGAGCATAAGGCAGTTCCCCGGAGAATAATACTTTGTGGTAATTTGCAACCATAACATGACAATAACAACACAGTCCCACATAGTGAGCTCTTTGCTCTCAAAGTGAAGAAGCCCACCACTCTGGACTTTCTGCACTGAGAGACTTGGTAGCGTCCGTTACAGCTTCTAAAGAAATCAGGCCAGAAAACGTGAACTAAACTACTACTAACTCCAGTAGTACTGTGAGCCCTGGGGGTTTTCTGGAGTGTGCACTGGGGCTCACCTAGACTTCTCTCCTGAAAGCATTCGCTCACTCTGTCTTAGCCTGAGAGCAAAATGGGACCCGAGTAAATGACAGGCCTCTTCAGCATGTGTCAGGAAACACATTTCCGTACCCGTCTTCTGTGCCATATTCTCTCCTTCCTGGGCAGTGAGCAGAATTCTCTATTTCTCACCTCTGAGATTCTCATAATTGTCTCCCCTACTGCTAAACCTCCCTTCTGACATTTTTTTCTGAAGGCCTGTCAGATGAACGCAGGCTTAATATGTCTGACACCCAGTTTGTGACGAAGCTACAAATGCCTCTTGCTTCTCACTTTGTGGATACACAGAGCTGATATATACACCCCAATTGCTCATGTGCTAACTCCAATTCCACCAGGCCCACTGTGGACTATCCTTCATAGGAAGAGGTCACTAATTATATGTTCATCTCTGCATGAGCTTTTTTGGTGCTTTGATTAAAATATCTCTCCTCATTCAGTCCTTGGAAAAGCATCACAAATAATTCACAGCCTCTGGACTCACTGCTCAATACAATGGGCCACTGAACTTGGCTTTAGAGAGCTGCAGGGAAAAGGGAAGGTGACACGTGCTGACGGCCTATGGGTGCTGTCTGGGAACTGCTGGACGCTACCTTATTTCATCTTTACTTTAACCCTACAGAATCAACAGAATTTCTCTTATTAACAAACATGAGAACATTTCAGAAAGTTTGCTCAGATAACTCAGATTCAAATCTGAGAGAATATAACAAAAGACTCCATGTTATTTTCACTTGAGAAGCATTGTATAAGAACAAAAACATTTTAAAAAAAATTGTAGATGGTAAGTATCTGACAACAAATTAGATAACTGAGAAGAAATGGATATATTACTAGAAGTATACAACTTCCCAATATTGAGTCATGAAGTAACAGAAAATCTGAACAGGAAAACAAAGAGCAATGAAATTGAATTGCTAGTCAGAAATCTTCCAATAAGTAAAGCCCAGGAACCATATGGCTTTACTAGTGAATTCTACTAAATATTGAAATTAATTAAAATCAAAGAATTAATTGAAATGAATACCAATCCATCCTTCTCAAACTCTTCCAAAAACTGAAGAGGAGGGAACACGTCCAGATTCATTTTATGAGGCCAGCATTACCCTGACATGAAAGCCTGGCAAGGACACTACAAGAAAAGAAAATAACAGACTAGTATCACTGATGAACACAGATGCAAAAATATCCAACAAAATACTAGCAAACCAAATTCAACAGCGTATTAAATTTATCCCTGGATGCAAAGACTCCAACATAACATTGTTAGAATTAACAAACAAATTTCAATACAGTTGCAAGACAAAAATTAATATACATAAACCAGTTGCATTTCTACACACTAACAACAAACTATGAAAGAGAAATTAAGAAATCCATTTCATTTATAATAACATCAAAACCAAAAAATACTTAGGAGTAAATTTAACTAAGGAGGTGAAAGTTCCATACACTGAAAACTATGACACTGATATCAAAAAGACAAAGAGGTAACAACTGTTGCTGAAGATGTGGAGACGAGAACCCTTAAATATTGTTGGTGGAAATGTGAACTGGTACAGCCATTAAGGAAAACAGTAGAGAGGTACCTCAAAAAATTACTATAAAAAGTTCTATTTACTAATGTATGATCCACCCATACCACTTCTGAGTATATGTCTGAAGGAAATAAAATCAGTATCTCAAAGATGTATCTGCATTCCCATGTTCATTGCATATTCACAATAGCCAAGACATGGCAACAACCTAAATGTCCTTGGATGAATGACTGGATAAAGAAAATGTGATATGTATACATATATATACTCAATGCTATTATTCAGTCATAAAAAACAAGGAAATTCTGCTACCTGCAATACCATGGATGAACTTTGAGGACATTATGCTAAGTAACACAAGCCAGACAGAGAAAGACAAAAACTACGTAGCACTTATATGCAATATCATATGAATAATATCAATATAAATATTAATACATCAATACATTCAATAGATACCAATATAAAAGTAAAAGACAAAAAGCTAGCTTCATAGAAATGGAAAATGGAATGGTAGTTGTCAGGATAAGAGAAAGGCAGAAATGGCAAGATGTAGGTCAAAGGTACAAACTTTCAATGGTCAGAAGAATAAATTCTGAGATTCTAATGCACAGTATAGTGACTATAGTTGGTAATATGGTGTTGTATGCTTGAAAGCTGCTCATGGTAGATCTTAAGCATTCTCACCACACACACACAAAAGTTAATTATGTGAGGTAAGGGCTGTGTACCTGAACATGGAACAATAGACTGGTTCCAAATAGGTAAAGGAGTAGGTCAAGTCTGTATACTGTCACCCTGCTTATTCAACTTATATGCAGAGTACATCATGAGAAAGGAGTAGGTCAAGGCTGTATACTGTCACCCTGCTTATTCAACTTATATGCAGAGTGCATCATGAGAAACGCTGGGCTGGAAGAAGCAGAAGCTGGAATCAAGATTGCCGGGAGAAATATCAATAACCTCAGATATGCAGATGACACCACGTCTATGGCAGAAAGTGAAGAGGAACTAAAAAGCCTTTTGATGAAAGTGAAGTGGAGAGTGAAAAAGTTGGCTTAAAGCTCAACATTCAGAAAACGAAGATCATGGCATCTGGTCCCATCACTTCATGGGAAATAGATGGGGAAACAGTGGAAACAGTGTCAGACTTTATTTTTTTGAGCTCCAAAATCACTGCAGATGTTGTTTGCAGCCATGAAATTAAAAGACGCTTACTCCTTGGAAGAAAAGTTATGACCAGCCTAGATAGCATATTCAAAAGGAGAGACATTACTCTGCCAACAAAGGTCCGTCTAGTCAAGGCTATGGTTTTTCCAGTGGTCATGTATGGATGCGAGAGTTGGACTGTGAAGACAGCTGAGTGCCGAAGAATTGATGCTTTTGAACTCTGGTGTTGGAGAAGACTCTTGCGAGTCCCTTGGACTTCAGGGAGATCCAGCCAGTCCATTCTGAAGGAGATCAGCCCTGGGTGTTCTTTGGAAGGAATGATGCTAAAGCTGAAACTCCAGTACTTTGGCCACCTCATGTCAAGAGTTGACTCACTGGAAAGACCCTGATGCTGGGAGGGATTGGGGGCAGGAGGAGAAGGGGATGACAGAGGATGAGATGGCTGGATGGCATCACCGACTCAATGGAACTGAGTTTAAGTAAGCTCCGGGAGTTGGTGATGGACAGGGAGGCCTGGCGTGCTGCGATTCATGGGGTTGTAAAGAGTCAGACACGACTGAGCGACTAAACTGAACTGAACTGAACTGAAGGGCTGTGTAAATAATCTTGATCATGGTAATCATTACACAATGTATGTGTGTATCAAATCATCAAGTTGTGTATTTTAAATATATACAATTATATCCGTCATTTATTAAGAAAATTGGGTAAATTTAATTAATTAAAAAAGTAAAGTGGACACAGGCGACTTTAAAGAGGAATGAGGGAGAGACATGGAGAAGAAAACACTGTAGGTTTGTACCAAGACAACACTTGCTCTTGTATCCATTGTCATGATTACCCTCCAAAGTATATTACATTTCTTGCAGTAAATCCAGTAAGCCCAGGTCCTTTGTAAAAATGCACAGTAGGAAACATTGATATACTTCTGGTGTCTTTTCTGACTCCTTTTACTTGTTTTGATAAAGCTTTAGATCCCCAAGACTTTTTTATTGAAGCAGAGTTGATTTATAATATTATGTAGGTTTCAAGTATGCAACATAGTGATTCACAATTTTTAAAGGTTATACTCTATTTACAGTCATTATAAAATATTGGCTATATTCCCTGTGTTGTACAATAGATCCTTGCAGCTTACTTATTTTATACATAGTAGTTTGTACCTCTTACTCCTCTACCCCTGTTTTGCCCCTCCCTCCTTCCCTCTCCCCATTGGTAACTACCAATTCGTTATCTGTATCTGTGAGCCTGTTTCTTTTATGTTACATTCAGTAGTTTTAAAAAATCAGTTTTTAAGATTCCACATATAAGTGATATCACTGAGTATTTGTCTTTCTCTCTGACTTATTTCACTAAGCTACCCAAGATTTTTTCAGCAAGATCTCTGTACAGACTGGCTTGCCCCAGAATCACCTCTAGCTCTAATCTAGACCTTGTTTATCTCTGCTTGAACAGTCATTTACCGAATACCTCCTCCATTTTAGGATGGAGAAATGAGTAAGACACAGGTGCTACCTGCCTAGAATAATTTATACTCTATATTGGTCAGATAGTCAGTTTCAGACATCTGGAACATTTGCAGTTACCTAAATATGCAAGGCTGATTGCAGATGAACAAAGATTTGATCTTCACTCATGCTATAATCTCTGCTGGGACTAGGATTCCCTGGACGTGTCAGTCAGTGAAGGCAGGCTTGAGCCTGTAGAAGCCTCAAGCTTCCTTGAGTCCTCCTCAGAACTCCCCAGGATGGGCAGTAGTGTCAGAGGGGGCAGGGGCGTGGCTCGGACATAAATTATTTTTAATAATTAAATGCAAAATCTGTACCCACATAGTAATTAAGATGCAAAGGAAACATTTGGTGAGTTGCTAGACTGATTTCAAACTCCCACTATCAAAACATGAAAAAACTGAAAATACTGTAAGAGGCTCACTTTAGAATGGGGTCCCATATTTAAGAGTCATGTCTACCAAAGCCTGTGGTCAGGTTAACCGGCACTGTTATTCAGAACAGTGAATTCAGAATACTATTCAGAATAGTATTCTATAGATGTGTAAATCATCTTTAGAGTCCTTGCTCACAAAGATTCTTGAAAAGGATTGACTTGAAAGGATGTGAAACCTGTAGTTAACGTGTTCACATATTATTAAACTCAGTACTCTATGCTGTCCCTAACTGGAACTTCTTAGAAGCTAAAAATAAGAACGTAAGCATCTAAGAACTTCCACCCTTGTCTACTCTACATATGCTGGTACTAGGGGACGCTCTGTAGAAGGTCCAAATTGTCTTCTTGGATATAAACATCAAAGGAAAGAGAGACCAATCTTGCTTATCAGTAACCCTTGGCAGTGCTGGCTGGTGGTCCTCTGTGTGTTCCCCAAAACCATCTTAAACATGCCTCAGTTTAGTGCTTGTTATTCTGTATGTAGCTCTCCGTTCATATAGTCTACACTCCCCTAGGGACTGTGTGTACTTGATAGGGTCCCAGTAATTGTTTATTCACTGAGCACTGGTATCAACCATTGACAGTATGAAAATACTTCTGAATCTATAGCTAACATTTACTGGCTATACTACTTTTAGTATCACAAGTTTTACAGGCTGACTGACTACATGTTATATTAGTATGGCATGTGTTTCAGTATATCCAGGCAGGCTTTCACATTCTAGGACTTGGTAAGCAACGTGTTTACTATTTTACTGCTTTCATGGATATCATCTTTTGGTCATTTTCTAGGTGCTTGTTTCCAGACTCAAAATCCATATATGGTAGTTATCCCTTCTGAGAATCATTTCAGTTACCTTTCTGAGAGGCACTCTGTTAGGATTTTCTTGAGGTCTGATGTTGAGTTGTGTATCTACACTAGACATGATAAGGCTGGCTGGATACTGCAAATTGTGAGAGGTCACAGGTATACACTAGGAAATCAACCCTGAATATTCATCAGGAGGACTGATGTTGACGCTGAAGCTCCAGTACTTTGGAGCACCTGATGTGAACAGCCATCTCACTGGAAATCAGGCCCAGATGCTAGGAACGATTGAAGGCAAAAGGAGAAGGGGGTGGCAGAGGATGAGATTGTTGGATGGCATCAATGACTCAATGGACATGAGTCTGAGCAAGCTCTGGGAGATAGTGAAGGACAGGGAAACCTGGCCTGCTGCAGTCCATGGGGTTGCAAAGAGTCGAACATGACCAAGTGACTGAACTATAACAATGGGTATATGCTATCCATCAATATTCTTTTACAGAACATCAGTTTGTTCAGGGCAGAAGTGTGTTTAATAAAAACAATTATTTCCTTTGTTTCTCTGTATGTAAAGGGACCATTTGATATAATTTTGTGCAATGAGGATACAGTTGGAAGTCGCTAGAGAGGGTGTTCCTTCCTGAATAAAAAAGTGAGGTCTCCTAAGAGAAAGCCTTTTGTCTGTCCCAGATTCAAGATGTGAGGTCTGAAGTTTAAACAATCATCTTAAGACTGTGAAGCAGCAAATGCAAAGACTGCATTCTATTTACATGGGGGCACGTGGGTTCCTGGTGGCACCTTTGAGTGGTGGCCTAACTCCAGGCCTTTTTATGTAAAAATCTGGCTTTTATTCAAAGCAATATGGAAAACTCTTGGGGGAGGCTTTAAGGAGAGTTGTTATACAGAGCACTTTATGATTTAATATTCAATTGTTCTCGCTAATGTCTTAAGAATAGTCTTAAGAAGGGTAGAGGTAGGGCCCTTCCTGGCAGTCCAGTGGTCAGGACTCTGAGTTTCCACGCAGGATACATGGGTTTGATCCCTCGTCAGGGAACAAAGGCCACACACAGCATGGCCAGGCCTCTTTTCCTAAGAGACACACCAACCACTACACTGTTGCTTTCAGCCGAGAGTAATCCCAAATGATACACCAGATGATGGGTAAGAATAATTAAAATACACACAAAAACCAACTTTAAGCTCCCCCATAACAAAGAGGTAAAACATTCACCCACATCCCAGCCAAGAGAAAATAATTGCTTCAGACTGCTTCTAACCTCCTGAAGTGGGACTAACTTAGAAGGCTTTCAACTTTCCCCACCCTGAACACTGCTAGGGTGCATGAGTCATGAAAAGGTCCCGAATTCCTTACACTGGAGTCTGACTTCCTAGTCGGATCAGCTCTTCCATTTCCTTTACAGTTAAATGGATAATTTATGAAAGGTATACTGAATGGGAGGTCTACCAAAAGTCCTAACCCCCTTCCCTCAACCATCAGGGCACATCAAGCAGGGTTTTCATTACACATATTATTTTAGAAGTCTTAATATAACTTTTTGTGTGTACATACATATCAGCTGGGAATCAAAGCCTAAGGCTGTTCTGATGTTTACAGTTGCATTTGTCCTAAAGCAGGCTTTATTCCTCATTAAATTCTATTTTTAGTGCGTGTGTGCTCAGTCATGTTCGACTCTTTGCCATCCCATGGGCTGTAGCCCCCAGGGCTCCTCTGCCCATGGAATTCTCCAGGCAGGAACCCTGGAGTGGGTTGTCATTTCCTACTCCGGGAGATCTTCCCACCCCAGGCATCAAATCTACATCTGCTGCATCTCCTGCACTGGTAGGTGGATTCTTTACTCCTGACACCACCAGGGAATGGGGAGTTATTTTTAAAAATATGTATTTATTTAGCTGTGCTGGGTCTTGGTTGTAGCACAAGGAAACTTTGTCCCTACCTGCAGGATCTTTCTTGTGACGTGAGATATCTTTTTAGTTGTGGTATGTGGAATCTCGTTCCCTGACCAGGGATGGAACGTGAGGCCCCTACATCAGGAACTCAGAGTCTTAGCCACTGGACCACCAGGATAGCTCTATCTCATGAAACAACAAAGGCAAAATGGCTCCCTATGTGAGCAATGGCCACCTGCCCAAAGTGACAGCCTCTAGAAGATACTGTATGAACACGCACTTACAGACACATACATGCCCCCATGTATGTACAACATATGACAGATCTTAAGAATTTCTGCATATACGGATGTCCACAAAGTGACAAATCCTTCTCCAAACTGATAATCTACATTCCTGTCTAGCCCCATGGGTGGACTGACCAGGTATAAGTCATTTTCATACGTAATGAGTTACTGTACATACATAAATAGATGTACACCAAGTCAGAGTAGACAAGTACGCTCAATACTTCGAACTTGTACGTGTGTACCAACATCTTCACTAATACTGAGTGATCAATCTTCCTCTAGACTTATAACAAGGGTGTACAAATAGATTGCTATATGATTAGATACTTCTCTTTTTCAGAGGTGAGAATATACATGAAGATGCACACACACACACACACACACACAACTTCCCTCAACCATCAGGGCACATCAAGCAGGGTTTTCATTACACATATTATTTTAGAAGTCTTAATATAACTTTTCGTGTGTACATACATATCAGCTGGGAATCAAAGCCTAAGGCTGTTCTGATGTTTACAGTTGCATTTGTCCTAAAGCAGGCTTTATTCCTCATTAAATTCTATTTTTAGTGCGCGTGTGCTCAGTCATGTTCGACTCTTTGCCATCCCATGGGCTGTAGCCCCCAGGGCTCCTCTGCCCATGGAATTCTCCAGGCAGGAACCCTGGAGTGGGTTGTCATTTCCTACTCCGGGAGATCTTCCCACCCCAGGCATCAAATCTACATCTGCTGCATCTCCTGCACTGGTAGGTGGATTCTTTACTCCTGACACCACCAGGGAATGGGGAGTTATTTTTAAAAATATGTATTTATTTAGCTGTGCTGGGTCTTGGTTGTAGCACAAGGAAACTTTGTCCCTACCTGCAGGATCTTTCTTGTGACGTGAGATATCTTTTTAGTTGTGGTATGTGGAATCTCGTTCCCTGACCAGGGATGGAACGTGAGGCCCCTACATCAGGAACTCAGAGTCTTAGCCACTGGACCACCAGGATAGCTCTATCTCATGAAACAACAAAGGCAAAATGGCTCCCTATGTGAGCAATGGCCACCTGCCCAAAGTGACAGCCTCTAGAAGATACTGTATGAACACGCACTTACAGACACATACATGCCCCCATGTATGTACAACATATGACAGATCTTAAGAATTTCTGCATATACGGATGTCCACAAAGTGACAAATCCTTCTCCAAACTGATAATCTACATTCCTGTCTAGCCCCATGGGTGGACTGACCAGGTATAAGTCATTTTCATACGTAATGAGTTACTGTACATACATAAATAGATGTACACCAAGTCAGAGTAGACAAGTACGCTCAATACTTCGAACTTGTACGTGTGTACCAACATCTTCACTAATACTGAGTGATCAATCTTCCTCTAGACTTATAACAAGGGTGTACAAATAGATTGCTATATGATTAGATACTTCTCTTTTTCAGAGGTGAGAATATACATGAAGATGCACACACACACACACACACACACACACAAACACAGTAAATCCAGACTTCAGACATTTTCTTTGGTACCTTTGCTGCAATCCAAACTAGTGCCATAAGGTACTTAGAACATTAGCCAAGTTGAAACCTTCAGGGCTGCGCACACCACTGTTTTCAAGTCTGTTCTTTCATGTGACATGCCAGCTGAAATTACTTCTACAACATGGTCAGAACCAACCTGGAAGGATTTATAATGCCTTGTGTTGCTATCAGCCTATTTTTGAGAATCATCTCCAGACAGCAGTCAATTCTCTTCAGGTTGCAGGGATTGTTAATTCTTATGCTTGCTGTTAAATTCTTTAGGGCACATGTCTAAAGAGGAAGGCTGCAGAGCTCCAAGCGTGCCAGGTATCACCAGCACGGTGGGCAAAGGAAACTCACAGCGAGATGTGTGTGAGAGCTGCCTGCCACAGCGAGGTGTGTGCGAGAGCTGCCTGCCCCAACTGGCACTGGCTCCTGACCAGCTCCTCCAGCTGATCCCTGGCTGTAAGGGTACCTGACTCTTCCCACTCGTTACCAAACACAAGCAGCTTCCTGCAGACTGGGGGTAGGGAGGGACATGTCATTTCCAGCTATACTCTGCCGGCAGAACTGTGATGATTATCGACGACTGCACCCTGCGCCTGGAATGTACCAGGTGCTCTGAGCACTAGACGGATGACAACGGCTACTGTCTTCAAGGGGTTAAGCGGGCCCTTTCCTGTTGGCTGTGCCTTCCCGGCTTTCTGGCCTAATGGTTTTACCCTTCTCTTCGTCTTGTGACTCTCACTGAGCCCACCCTATGAATCATTTTCTTAGCTCCCTCTCTGATGAACACCATACTTGCCTCATCTTTCCCAATGTTGTGAATTTGAAAGGTGGGCAATTTTTAAGTGCTGTTTTGTTTTCCAGCCACTATATTCTGTATCTTTTAAAATTTTATGCAGCTTTCTAGGAAAAAAAAAAATCTACTGGGTGCCGATAAATACACACACACACCGTAAACCACATTTACAACATCATGGCATGTAGGCACGTACACAATACGGATTTACAATTTCAACACAGTGTGTGGCTTTTATTTGGGATGTTTCTAAGATCTTTATTTTTCAAGGGTTCACTGTTCTGTGTTGTGCTCTTGGTAAAAAGAAGCCAGCAAGTAGGAGGATGTGGAATCACTGCGAAAAGAGCTGCAAAAGAAGACCCTGGGAAAGCCTAGGTAGGTAGCCCCATGATTAACGGGCAATTAATGCAAGTTCCTCCCCACTGCATTTGGCTTCAGGGAGAGAGGAAGAAATACTGAGTGTCTGACTAGTACTTTAAAGTTTAGACAAAATTCTACCTAAATTGGCTGCCAAACCGACTTGTATCTGATGTTACTTCCTCACTGAGCCTGGCTCACAATATCAGCTTTGCTTAGCGTAAGCTGTTAGGAGCTATAAGTTAGAGGCCATAACTGAGTTTAATCAGCGCCTGGATTCTCCATAACTTACTGATATTTGGCCAGCTCCATTTTTAGAATATCCAGAGAGTCCTTGATGTCCATAAGGAGAGTGACAACTTAACAAATCAGTAGCTTTTGGGTACTTACGGAAAGGTTGAGAAGCCAGCTGCTTCCTCTACTGGAGGTGATGCATGGTTAATTTATTTATTTTAGCATACAGTACACAGATGCGGCTGGGTTGTTAATTTTGCTTTGCTACCAAGAGTTACAAGGTATCAGCTATCGGCTGATTTATTTGAAATCCTCCCTGGAACGCATCAGAATTTTAATTGTTTCCTGAATTTCTGCAACAGAAGAATGGATGTCACTGGAAAATTCCCTGGGTCCCTGCTGACTGCAACTAACTCCCAGTGACTGATTTCCAATTGATACAGATGAGGCCTGAGAGGCGGTGCACACAGATACACCCACGGGAGCCCAGCAGCCCAGTAATGACTAAGGGAGACGGTGGGGGAGACCAAACACTGTTTTCCAACCGCTCCTCATGTGCACTGTTCTTCTCAACAGATGTAACCGCTGGGGCCCGACGTGGATGCTGGCGGGAACAGATGGTGCCGCGGGGCAGCTCTCTGCTCCCTGGGTTGGTCTCTGCAAGATGGAGACAAGGGCTTGTGTGTGCCGTGTGCAGGGGCGGGGCGGGGCTGTGTTTTCCAGCAGCAGGTAAAATCCATTTGTCACACCAGCTCCAACCGGGTTTTCAGCACAGAAGTTAATATCTGGAGCCAATGAGGCATTCTGTCCCACCGCTGCGGGGAGGCAGGGGGAGGCCTCCACTAACTATGTCCTCTGAGAGGAGGGAGGGATAGAAGAAAGGAAGGGGGTGGTGGATCAGAGAGGCAGGGGGAGGCCTCGAAAGGGAGGGACACACATGAAAACATGGGCCAGGCTTGCAGCGGCTTTAAAGGTTTTGCCTTTTTTATATTGCTTTTAAAACAAGATGGCAGGCGGAGAAGGGGGAAGGGAAAAGATGAGAAGAGTGTTTTCTCCTAAATACCTTCAGGCGAAGAACTTGCTGCTGCCACGAGGGCCACTACCACCACCACTAACAAAACTAAAGTCATCAAGACCCTCTCCCCCGACCAAAAAGAAGCTTCAGGAAAAAAAAGCAAGCAAGCGTTTCCTTGCTCTACTCTTAACAGTCTTAGCAGTCTCATAAAAGCAGCCTCTACATATTCACTCAGTCTGAAATATGAACGCACACAACAGCAATAGATTTCCATTGCCTCCAACTCTGAACACGGCCAAGGTACGTGGCACAGAGGGTTTTTACGAGCAGGCCTTCAGCTGCCAGGATCCCACCTTCATAAAGAAGAGATTTTAGTCCATTCTGTCTATTTATTTTGTGTAGAGAAATCAAGGGCAATAAACCATGAAGAAATTCACTCTACCTTATTCCATTTCACACTTTTGTCAACCACGCTTTATCGAGTATCTGAATGAATTTTTAATACCGTGCCACAGACTGCTTCAGTCTTCTATCGTATGCTGGGACTCTATCAATCTGATAACACTTGGGAGTTCTGAGAGATACTCAGCACTGAAGAAAAACAGCTTTAAAGTTTAGTCATTCTGATGGAATGTAAAAGCTTATATCAGTGACAGGTTGACAGAAAAAGCTGTTTTCCTTTCCATTTCACAGACTTCCACGTATGAACGCCATGAAACATGTCAGGACTTTCTCTGAGTCTATGAAGACAGAGATGGCATCTGCTCCCAGTGGGAAGCCCTTCTAACCAGTAATACTATAAAATTTCATGATTCTGAATTCTGACTGACATTCAAAAGGGCAGGGAGGAGGTGTTTACTGTATTTTATAGAACAACATCAATTGCTTGTCTTAGCACATAAATATAGTTTTACGGTATACAATGCCACCTCGAGCCTCTTTCCTCTCTCCCTTTCTCTCTTGCAGGAAAAAACAAAAACAAAAAAAAACATAATCCATTTGTGTTAACCAAAGAGGTTTCTAATTTCCTGCTGTGGATAGGATGGAGCTGATATTTGCATTTTCCCTGAACTAGACATGTTTCTCGAGTTCTTCAGGAAGCTGCTGGCATAAAGAGGGTTTCCATCAGTTCCACGGCCAATCTATAGACCATAAATTGCAGCAGGAAGTGTCGCTCCAATTTTAAACTATGCTGCTGCCCCCCAATCCCTATTGAATTTGGGTAGAAGCAGCACTTAGAGAAAATGTTCATGAAACTCAGTTCACTCAGTTTCCATTATGGTGGTGGTGCACTCCGCCCCCACCCCCCAGCAATATCATCTTGGGTGGAAAAGACGATGAACCACATCGCCCTGAAATATGTGACAATGATGTGCTTCTCTGGCGGCTCAGTGGTACCAAGAATCTGCCTGCCATGCAGCAGAGAAGGGTTCGATCCCTGGGTCAGGAAGATCTCCTGGAGAAAAAAATAGCAACCCACTTCAATATTCTCGCCTGGGAAATCCCATGGATGGAGAAGCCTTGCGGGCTACAGTCCATGGGGGTCAAAGAAGAGCTGGATACGACTTAGTGACTAAACAACAATGACAACAAAGGGCGAGGTCAGGAAACGTAGGAAACTGCAAGATAAACAAGCAAGCTCTGAGGATGGTAAGTTGCAAGGAGGGAAGAAAAGATACAAAAGGAAGAAGACAGACTTCCTCATGTATTTTATGTGTCCCCACAAGGGCACTGGGACCCCTAAATGGGGCCAAAAGGGAGTCTTTAAAGGTGAAAAGATCACATATAACAAAAACCGTGGCCCTCCGAAGTTCAACCCTAGCCCACAAATATCATTCCTTAGTATTTACTTTCGTGAAAGGGGGTGGTGTCATTTTAAAAAATTGTCAAAGTAGACTCTTTTAAGAGGACAGGGTTACAAGAAAAAAAACGCTGATAAACACTTGTTCTAAGTACATTAAAAATGCAGTGTGTGCCTGCTAAGTCATTTCAGTCGTGTCAGACTCTCTTTGGCCCTGTGTAATATAGCCCACCAGGCTCCTCCGTCCAGGGTATTCTCTGGGTAAGAATCCTGGAGTGAGTTGCCATGCCCTCCTCCAGGGGATCTTCCTGACCCAGGAATCGAACCTGTGTCTCTTATGTCTCCTGCATTGGGAGGTGGGTTCCTTACCACCAGCACCACCTGGGAAGCCCATGGGCCCCAACACCACGCCAGAAGAGAACTCCGTATAAAACAGCCATTGCTGCAGAAGAAAGGGGTGAACTGTCATAAGCTTGTGCTCAGCCGTGCTGGCTAGGATGTGACCGTTGACGCTGGCATGTGATAAGCTCACAAAATATTGGGTCTGAAATGCATTTGCTCTTCCTGACAACTCTTTGAGATAAGTTTCATTGCCTGTAATTTACATATGAAAATACTAAGACTCGGAGAGCATAAGTGGTCTGAGGGCCAGACAGCAGTTGAGGAGAAGCCAGGACTTACACTTAGGTTTTGACCCTGACAGATTCCAACCACCCCTATAATGGGCTGAAGGTGGAGTGACAACATGATGAATTTTACACTTGAGACTTAGAAGGCGTTATAAAACAAGAAAAAAGGAAGACCTCAGAAAGACAGAAAATGCATGTGAAGATTAAGGAGAGAGGATATACAGAAGATACTCAAATTCGCCTTCTCTTAAAAAATATTACAACTGCTACCCGTGTCACCAAGTTTCCTGGACTCGTTTCTGCTTCTTGTTTTTGAATCTGCGTGTGAATATTTTCAAGCTTTCCCCCAAACCAATTCTTTAAGAGTCAGGCCCGTAATCTGACATCTTTGAACGCCTTCCAACACCTCTCTCTAAACCCAAAGGTTGAACTGAGAGGACTGCAGTATCTACACAGGCTTAAGAGGACCCAAAAGTCTAGCACATACACAGAGCTGTAATGAATTTTGTATCAAAACATGCTGCCAAGCCTTCCTTATTTATTCTATTGTGGCTCTGCTCAGCTTCTTTGGTAAATAGGACCAGAGAGAGGCCTTATTCTTCATCTCTTCTTTAGCAATTTCTTTCGTTGAGAGAGTTAAGCTGAGGGGCGGGAATGGATGGGAGACTTGAAATCCCAGAGTCGGGGTGTCTTTGGGGCATATTTACATTTGAGGATGCTCACTGGAAGGCAGATCCTTGGCCAAGGTAGGCAGTCAGACAGATGCTAGGCAGAGAGCCGAAGATCTGATGAGAGAAAGACCCTGCTGCTTTCCAGTTAGTTTCAACATGCAATGCCAGGGGATGGCATTTACATTAGCAACCACCACTGAGCGCAGCAGTGGGACCCAAGGTGCAGGATGGGTGGGGGGACCCTGGCCAAGTCTCCTGACGTAATTCCAAGTATTGACGTGGCTGGCTGGCTGCATCTTTGCCTGGGATGGTGGCGGCAAGACATTGCAGAGTGTTCTTCCTGGTGCTGTGGAAATCCCCAAGTCCTGCTGTCTTTTCTTCATTTTGTGATCATATACCCTGCCCACGGCGATGTTTCAGCAATTCTGCAACTTCTGAGCAGGTGGCTCAATAAAAGTTCACTTGTAAATAAGAGGTTAGGGCACCTTCCTGGGAAATTCTGGTGCACAGACCCACCCCAAAAGTCCTAGTCAGCATATAAATGCCTTAAAGGGCAGAATTCATTAACAGAATTAGTTCCTTCTGGCTGTAACACTTCAACAGGATAAAAATATTTAAAACTCAAACTAGAAATGCCAACAATGAAAAAGATACATCTCTTCAGGTGCATCCAGAGGAGTGCATGAGTTCCCTATCGGGGTCCCCAACCTCTGGAATCTAATGCTTGATGATCCGAGGTGGAGCTGATGTAATAATAATAGAAGGAAAGAGCACAAGGAATGTAATGCACTTGAATCATCCAGAAACCATCTCCCCACCCCTGCCTGTGGAAAAATTGTCTTCCATGAAACTGGTCCCTGGTGCCCAGATGGTTAGGGATCACTGCACTGATGCCAGAGGAAAAACTCAGTAATTATTCTCACAGTTAGCAATTATGGGGAATCAACTACACACCAGGTACTAAAATGGTCCCATCATATTTAATTCCCAACAATATGCTTAGGAGATAAATATGATTACCTTCCCTTAACAACTGAGGCTGAAGCTCAGAAACTGAAGGTCAAACAAATTGCCCAAGGTCATACAGTGAGGAAGTGGGATGAGAGTTATGCCCAGGTCCATCCCTGAGTGACTCTTCAAACGACTGCTCCTTCTACATGCAAGACTTTCTCTACTTTAGCAGCCTCTACCTAAGTGAAGGGAAAGTCACTCAGTCATGTCTGACTCTTTGCAAGCCATGGACTGTATAGTCCACGGAATTCTTCAAGCCAGAATACTGACTGGAGTGGGTAGTCTTTCCCTTCCCCAGGAGATCGTCCCAACCCAGGGATCAAACCCAGGTCTCCCGCATTGCAGACAGATTTTTTTAACTGCTGAGCCATAAGGGAAGCCCAAGAATACTGGAGTGGGTAGTCTCTCCTCCAGCAGATCTTCCCAACCCAGGAGTTGAACTGGGGTCTCCTGCATTGCAAGTAAATTCTTTACCAACTGAGCTACCAGGGAAGCCTCCACCTCAACAAGGTCCCATAAAAGAAGCCCCTCTGGAAGAGTGTGCTGCACTCTACACACCAAAACACTAGGTCAGATTTCCTTCCCAAGAGCCCTTGAGCTGTGCTGATTCCCTAGTTAGGGATCATTTCTTGATGCCTCAGTTTCCTTATTCAGAAAGTGAGATAAGTATTTAGGCTAATCAAAGATAAAAATGTAAGTTTTATAAGTTAAGAAATGGAGTATTTCCTGCCATATCAATAAACAAGGATGTTACAGCCATTAGTGATCCCAGCCCTCCAAAAGTGAATCTCTGAGCCCCAAGGGCGTCCATGAAAAACAGTACGTGCAATCTGGTAGCTATCAGGCTGCCACCACTCCCTACTGTGAGCAGTGAGCAAGGAAGTGAGGAACTAAGGATGTGAAAAGTCAAATTGCAGGATGCTGGCCCCGGACAGTGGAGATGTACATGAAAGGAATGATTTCACTGAGCCCAGGCTCTTGTATCTTCCCATAAGCAGAAAAGTGCTCAGTTCCTTAATTTGAGATATCTGGTTTTCCTTAGCTAACAATAATCTTTTGATGTTCAGACTACCTGCTCCTTCTTCCCTGGTGGCTCAGACAGTAAAGGGTCTGCTTACAATGCAGGAGACTCAGGTCCAGTCCCTGGGTCTGGAAGATCCTCTGGAGGAGGAAATGGCAACCCACTCCAGTACTCTTACCTGGAAAATCCCATGGGTGGAGGAGCATGGTAGGCTACAGTCCATGGGGTCGCAAACAGTCGGACACGACTGAGCGACTTCACTTTCACCTGCTCCTTGTTGCAAAGTTCTATATAACTGACTCTTCCCGCCACCTCCTCAGAACAGTTCTTTCAGGGTCACCTGAGATCCTATCTCCCAGGCTTGAAGTCCTAAACATTCCCACCGAATAAAACAGAACCCTCCATTTTTCAGTTTTGAGTATTTTAAGTCGACAATGTGTTGGCCCTATTTGCAGTGAAAGGTGATGTCATGTTAGCCTCGCAGAGTGCCTTCTGAGACAGACCACTGGCCCTAGGTCCCCATGCAGCCACGGTCACAACTGAGGCTGGCCAGCGTCAGGAGTGGCCAGTTTTTATGACAGCCACTTCAAGAACCACAGCTTCACAGCACCACAAATAGAATCTCTTTGTAATTCTCTACTTCCTGGGTTGATACAAACACCCCTTCTCTCCATTGTCGCTCACTCAATTTGTTTTCGTTTAGTTAAGATGTGCCAATTGCAGGGCACCCTGGAGGTGCCTCCAGAACACACCATCCTATTTTCACAGCATGAGATCATGAAATCAGGCAGAATGTCTGGAACTTTGGGGGAAGCCAGGACCCCAAAGCACTATAATGATTTATAATACCTCATATTTGGCTGTGCTGGGCCAAAAATGTGTACAGAAGGGTTGTGAGCTGATCAGAAACCTGGGGGTGGCCTATCATAATAAAACTCCTGCAGTCTCTCTTGTCTGGTGTGCATGTATGTGTGTATGCTTAGTCGCTCAGTTGTGTCTGACTCTTTGGGACCCCATAGACTGTAGCTCGCTAGGCTCCTCTGTGGAGTTTCCCAGGCAAGAATAATTTCCCTCTCCAGGGATCAAATTCACGTCTCCTGCATTTCCTGCATTGGCATGTGGATTCTTTACCACTGTGCCACCTGGGAAGCCCTCTCTTTGTCTGCTACATCCGCTCAAAGACACTAGAGTTTAGAAAGGAGATTTTTAAACATGTGTTGTCTGTGGAGGATTGATCCCTTTACATGAGCCTGCCACACGGCCCCAGGGGACAGAACTGCCCCATGCACTCGACCACGCCCGTGGGACAGCTGGTGGAGCAAGAGCTCTGCCCGCCTGTGAGCAGGTCTTCCCTGGCTCCGAGCTCTCCGGACCGCAGGGAGACAGCAGTGTCTTCTAGCCTCTCCACCAGCTCTTCTCTGACCTCCATCTGCGCAAGACCACTAGACAGAAGCTTTCTCTCTGGGTCCCTTTATTCTCTCCGCAGTGTCAGCTGTATCCTCTGACCTCCTTGGGGTGGCCTTTCTCATGTGCATCTGTAGGGGAGCTCCTGCTCCCCAGCTCCCGGGGCTGCTCCCCGCCCTGCTGTCAGCTTCAGCCTTGTCCTTTCACGAGGAGCTCAGCCCCGCCCCTCCCTCCTGGTCTCACCACGCCCCCTGCAGTACCATCGCTCTCACGGTGACAGAGCCGGGTCACCTGGAGGAACTTCTGTCCCCTCAACTCCACGTGAGCCGCCCAGGGAGGTGCTGATCTGCCCCCTCCCTGCTCTGCCTCAGGGGCTGAGAGAAGAGAAGGGTGTGGGAGGTGAGGCTGGAAGGGGGGAGCAGGTGTGTGTAATCTGAGTTGGGGCCCCTGGGGACTCTGTTACCGTTCCCCTCGAGCCGTGGAGAACACGGCTCTCAACCTTGGCATTATTTGTTAAGTCCCATTTCTCTCTCACGCTCCTCATCAAATTGGCTACCCAGTCCTTGCTGACTGCCTCTCAAAAATACCTCCCCTGTCTGATGCCTCCCTTCCGATCCCACAGCCCCCAACCTCATTATCTCCTGCCGGGAGAGCTGTTGCAATCGCTTGCTAGCAGGTCTGCGAACCTCCAGGCTCTCTCGGCTCCAATCCATCTTGCGCACTGCTGCCAGATTAACCTTCCAAAGCAGTGCTTTCTAAACTTTGGTGTGCATGAGAATCACCTAGGGAGCTTGTTAAAAATACAGATGGCTTGACCCCAACCTATAGATTAGGATTGAGTAGGTCTGGGTGGGGCCCGAGGTATATGTATTTTTAACAAGTTCCCAGGTGACTCTGAGGTCATCAAGGTTGGAGAATCTCTGGCACAGCTCTCGCCATGAGTGCTCCCTTCAAAAAAATAAGTTTCAAAGGCTCTCCACTTCCTACCCATCTCTTTCAGTCTTTACGGCTTGGCATACTCATGCAAAGTCTACCCTTCAACCCACTCTACCTCAACAGGAACCGCATCCCATGCTGAATCCTGACTGCTCACATCTTTCCATGCAAGCTTTTCACTTCCTTGTCTCCTAACCTGTTCAAGCTGTTTCCTGTGCCCTGGGTGTTCTGCCCTGTTCACTTCCAGCAGACACTGGGAGGTGCGGGACCTGCAGGCAGAAGGACCGCCTGGGTGGGGACAATGCACCGTCATACATCTTGGAATGGAAACCCAAGGCACAAAGAAGGGATACCTACATTGACACAAAATAAATGCTCCTTTATTCTTCAAGGTGACAATCTGAAACACGAATTTACCCAAGGTTGCTCAACAACATAGAGAGAGCTGCTGATAATCAGACCTATTTGAGCCCCAATCAACCTCATCCTATTTGCTATCATTGTAGTTAAAGCTGATAGAAGGAGCTACCCCAGGTCATGGTTACTTTTCAACCTGTGAAGATAAATCAGAGTTGACTTATTTGTATTCCTTACATAGTAGGGCTTGTGACCAAAAGCTTATTTTGCCCACTGGGTGCTGAAGGTTAGGAGTACTGTTTACAGCAATGGAAGAGTTTCAGGAGCTCGCAATAAACTTCCACTTTCCTTACTACCTGGAGTAACCAATTCTTTCTGATATGCTCTCTGTACAGCTTACTGAGTGATACCACACACACTACCTACATCTTTGCATCCAACTAGCTAAATAATTATGTAGAATGAAAGAAGATCAAAAAAGAATACACATTATATAATATTCTAAACATGTAATCTGAATGACAGAAAGTAAATTTGGCATAATTGTAGAATATATAGAATATATAATTACAACATAATTCTTATTATATATAATTGAAAATCATTGTACAAAAATTAATTGTACTAGCCAATTATAATAGAAACAATGAAACTGAATTGAAATTTTAAAAGTTGGGTCTGTTATAATAATTTCCCCAAAATGAAATATTTAGGGATGATTCTGACAAAAAACCTAAAGATCCATGCATTGAAAAATATAAAATATTCTTAAGGAAAATTAAAGACACCCTAATAAATGGAAAAATACTGTGTTCATGGGTTGAAACACATAACAACATAGACAAAACTCAAGATAATTATGTAGAAAACATGTAAAGTAATCTGTAGTGACAGAAAGGAGGTCAGTAGTTGCTTTGGCAGTGGGTGGGATTGGTGGAATGAAGGGGAGGAAGTGACAAGCAAGGGGCATGAGGAAACTCTGGAGTGACAGGTATGTTCCCTAGCCTGATCGTAATGGTGATATGATGGATGGTACATACATCAAAACTTACCAAATTGTACATGTTCATGTAGTTTTTGGTACATCAATTACACTACAATAAAGCTGTTTTTTTTTAAATTAAATGTTGATAATGTTTCCTTTTTTTATGACTTCTTCCTTTAAATGGCTTTTTCAATTAACTAACTACAAACGTCACTGGTTAACAGGGCTCTTCCTCTGTGTGTAACGTAAATGGCCTGAGAGTGGAAAACAATCATCATTTAGAGCTAAAACAAACCCTGGAATTATCTAACATGATGTATAGATTAAAGAGCTGAGGTTGAAGAGAGTTCAGTGAGGTCACCAAGGCCACACAGGTGGTTGAAGAGCAGAGTTGGGCACACACTCCCAGCTCCCCGGACTTCTGATGCCTCCCTGAACCCATATCTGTATTCCTCTACAAAGTCTGGCAACCAGTGACCATTCTAGAAGCAATCCTCAATGAAGCAAAGTTGTCTAACTAAAATCCTATCTACATGAAGAACACGGCAGCTGAAAAGATGACCAGCTATGAATAAGCAAGAGTGCTCCCACCAGGACACAACCATGTTGGCACCTTGATCCTGGAATTCCCAGCCTTCAGAACTGTGAGAAATAAATTTCTATTGTTTATAAGCCACCCTGTCTGTGGTATTTGCAGCCTGAACAGACTAAGACATACGAAGTAATGGAAAAAAATCTATTTGGCTAATTTGAGATCATTATATCAGCAAAGAGTGAGAAATTATACACAGAATACATGAGAATCTGAATGGATAAAGTGAAATGATTGTGAATAAAAATATTACATTTGCTATGCCCAATTCCATCATATAATAAAATATATGTTGGCAACTTTGCCTTAGGAAAAAAAAGAACATGGCAGCTGACTGCTGGGACCACTTGAATGTGATAAGCTCATCAATGGGACCAAGGGTACAAACCTTTTTATACTCTGCTCAGCTACACTCTCTGGTCCACAAACATAAGATCCCTCTATTTCTTTCTGTTACCAGCAGGATGGCCTACTAATGATGACAGTGTTTCTGGTTAAATTTCATAATGCGTAGAGGCTGGCAAGGATGGAGGAATGGAGCACAGATGTTGAAGACAAGATAGTTTTGGGACCAAATCTCCTTTTTTTTTTTTTTTTTTCCATTAAGATTCAAGCAAACTTGGGTCAAGTTGACCGCCCTGAACTTAGTCTTCTTTAAAGGTGAGATAACACTCATCTCATTGAATCATGAGGGATTATTAAATGAAAGCATACAGCGTCAGTCGGACATGTAATACATATGTTCAACCAGTGGTAGCTTCTAGTTAGTGAACACTGTGCAGTCTTAGAATCGTGATTAGCCAGTGATTACCATGACTACTTTATCACCCTGGGCTGTATCAGAACTCGGTCCCCACTCTCTCTCCTATGGTCCTCACCACGCCTTCCCCACCACTCTTGTTAATATTCTCTATGCTACTGAGAATCACTGTTTTATCTAATGGGCCACAGCGATTGCTGGGAGTCTGCCTTATCCCTTAGAACCTCAGACCATAGATTATCTTTGATTCACCTCATTTTTTGCTGCAATCTAGTCCTTCGATGGATACACCGAAGACTAAGTCAGCAAAATCCAAGTGAGTGACTGAGAGTATAGGGAACCCGGCAGCTTAGCTCATTTGTAAACAGCCTGGGCATTCAACTTCAAATGCTTAGGTTCATGTCTTAGCTCCACCAAGGGACAAAACCCCTCATGCATCAGTCTCCTCGTCTTTAAAATGGGCACTACCTCAAAAGGTTGTTGTAAGAACGGCAGAAGACCATGCAAAGCTGCTGGCACACAGGAAAACGCAAAACAAGGTCTGGCAGTTATTATCATTTACTGCTTCTGTAGGACAGGGGAAGGAATGAAGAGGCCTAGGTAAGGTGAATTCTCGAGGGAAGAGAAAATAGCCAGCCTTTCAAAACAACTGGTAAAACCTCCAGGGAGACAGGTAGCAATAATAACCATTAAGGCTGTTTGTGAAGCCGCTTTCAAAGAGGGAGCTCTAGTGGAAGCCTGGATGAATAGAAAGGGTTCCCAACCCTTGCTTTCTTCTTGCCACAAGATGTCAAGGTGAATGAAGAAGATGCTTCAAGCTGCTGCATGCCACAAGGTGTCAATGGCTCACCCTCTGTCTGGTTTTTGATAAAAGACAGCCTAAGCGCAAGGAAAAAAGGGGGAAAGTGAAGAAGAAAAAAAGACAAATTGGATGCTCGACAAGCTAGCTTTCAAAGGAGACAGGTATTAAAGTTGAGAAGTGGGATGCCGGACTCCACGTTACAGAAAATGAATGATTTCAAACGCGGAACACACTAGTCTCGCGCTTTGGCACCGGCGACTGGTTAAGAGCAAGGAAGCAAAAGAAGAGCACACAGCGTCCCCCCTGCGCACTCAGGCTGCGTTACCCACTCCACGAGGACAGGGAACGAGGCCACGGCAGGGGCATTTGCGGGACAGAACCTGCCCCAGATGACGAGGAGCCAGTGCAGAGAGTGGGCCCAGGCTTTCTCTGCGGCTCCGAAACACCCCTTTGTGAGCCAGTCTACTTTCCGTGACCCCCAGAAAGTACCAGGGAAAGGCTGTGCTCATGCCTCAGGACGAACCAGCCCATGGGGCAGATGGCACCCCTCAAAAGCTGCATTCTGGTGAGGATGGCTGGTGAACCCAACAACCCCCTCGCCCTGCTCTTCCAAGCCGGCACACATGTGCTGGGAATTTCCTGAAAACAAGTTCCCCAAGAAGACATATGGTGCTTACTTACTAGGAAAGAGTGCTAACAAGACAAACTGAGAAGGAACAAGGGAGAAAGCTGACTGAGTCTTCCAGTCCCACGAGGAGGTGAGATCTGGGCAGGAGGACTTGACGGTGCTGCTGGGAGAAGGCCTGGCTCAGATGGAGGAGCTCTGAGTTCTGTCCTGGGCTCCTCCCTGCAGGCGAACAAGCAAACAGCACACCCTCAGGTCGGGAGCTGGAGGGGCCACTGGAGAGGCCACTGGCCCTGGGCAAGTGGTGGCCTCTGAGGTTTCATATCCTCAGGGGTAAAGAAGAGTCTCAGTGGAAAACCTCTTTAAGTTTGACTCCATGAAAAAAACACTCTCTACAGCTCTAAATCATCCGAGAATCCAGTCCCTTTCTGATCCCAACTGAAAATAGGAAAATGAAAACCTCACGTTGCCGAGTGTGTCAAGGGGCCCATGGGTATCTGGAGATTTATGGGAGACAGTGGGGTGCAATGGCAAGAGCGTCCCGGTGGCCCATTGAAGACCATCTTAAGGACCGGCTATGGTTAGCAGGCGGAGGCAGGCTGAGTATGCATCAGTTGGTTTTCAAAATATGTTATTTACAATACGCAGCAGATGTTCTTTGAATTCTAATGTGAAAATACAGGCTTTTTATTTTTCACTGACAGACTAAAAAGTACACTTAATATAATAATCTTGCAAAGTCCAAAGATTACCTCACAGTTTGGAAACTACTATGTTGAGTCATTAGTCCCATTACTCAGTATTTTCAAAACTCACCAGATAAATACGGTACGCTGAGACTTCCTGGTAACGACCTTCTATTTTTCGCAAGGAAGAACACAGCAAGGCTTCCCAGAAGCCTCAATTAAATCTGGAAAATGTTTCTAAAATATTCTGAAGCACAACACATGCACACATGCTGAAGTGTTTCTGGAGATCTTTGCTGGCAGATGAGTTTCTCCTGTCATTCATTCTTTAAAAAAAAAATACTGGGTGCCTCCAAAGGGCTAGGAAATACACGAGGCTAAGAGAACGCAGAGACAGAGCATGAAACAGTTCTTGCCCGCAAGGACATTCCTGTCGACACGGAGGAAGAGCCAAGTAACTGCACACATACAAAGCTCTGGGGATAATAAGCTCTATACCTTGCCTGGCCCAGGATACCAGGAGGAAGGAGGGCACTTAAGCCCTTATGAAGGCAATCAGGCAATTAATCAGATCATGGGTGAGTAAGAACTTGCCAGAGGAAGCTTGTTACAAAAGGCAGGAAGCACCAGGTGGAGCCCCACATGGCTGGGAGGAACAGGGACCCAGTGAGCAGCCCTCAGGGAATGGCAAGGGAGGGAGGGGGCACAGGTGGCTGGAGAAAATCTGAGTGGCAGTAAAATAAACATGGAAGACTTCCCTAGTGATCCCAGTGGTTAAGAATCTGCCTTGCAATTCAGGGTGCGTGGCTTTGATCCCTGGGCAGGGAACTTAAGATCCCACATGCAGTGTAACTACTGACCTCAAGTACTCTGGAGCCTGCAGCCTCTGTGCCACAACCAGAGAGTCCACTGCACAACTGAGACCTGACACTGCCAAATAAATATTGAAAATAAATAAGCATTCATGGCAAACAGACAGGGAAAAGCGGAAACAGCGACAGACTTCATTTTCTTGGGCTCTAAAGGTCACTGCAGATGGTGACTGCAGCCACAAAATTAAACAGAGTCATAGTTTTTCCTGCTCCCTGGAAGAAAAGCTATGATAGACCTAGACAGCATACTAAAAAGCAGAGACATCACTTTATGACAAAGGTCCATGAAGTCAAAGCTATGGTTTTTCCAGTAGTCATCTATGGATGTGAGAATTGGACCATTAAGAAGGCTGAGCACCAAAGAACTGATCCCTTCAAATTGTGGTGTCGAAGAAGACTCTGGAGAGTCCCTTGGACTATAAGGAGATCAAATCAGTCCTAAAAAAAAAAAAAAACAACCCTGAATATTCATTGGAAAGATGGATGCTAAAGCTGAAGTTCCAATACTTGAGCCACCTGATGTGAAGAGCTGACTCACTGGAAAAGACCCTGATGCTGGGAAAGACTGAAGGCAGGAGGAGAAGGGGACAACAGGGGATGAGATGGTTGGATGGCATCACCGACTCGATGGACAGGAGTCTGAGCAAGCTCCGGGAGTTGGTGATGGACAGGGAAGTTTGGCGTGCTGCAGTCCACGCGGTCGCAAAGAGTTGGACACGACTTAGTGACTGAACAACATGGAAAAGGAATTCGGGCTCTGGAATCTAAACGAGCTCCCTCGAGCTTCCCACTGTGGGCAATTTGCTGCTATTTCTTTCTCCCGTCAGAAAAAAAAGATAGGAAGGATGCAAGTTTGTTGTGAAGCGAGAGCACACGACAACGTCTGGCACACAATAGGTGTTCAACTGCTTCCCCCCTTAGTGTTCTCAGAGCTCTGCAATGCAAATGCTTCCTGGCAAATTATTCTTCCTGGTCTCACCTGGAAGAATAAATTATAGCTAGGGTTGACTCCTCTTCTAGAAATTGTTCAACTGATACCCTGTGATGGTGATTCTGCAAATTTTTCAATAAATACCCTCTCACTGTGAGGGTCTGAATGCTACAAAAAGGTCGTGTTTGTATAAAATATTTAAACGTGGGGATGTTTTGGTATGAGCTTCCCTGGCACTTCATTTGTATATAAACCGAGGAGTTCATTCATTCACACTTACAACCAATACACTTGGAGCATCTAAGGCAGTGGAATGTGCTGGACTGGTGTCTAGGCACCAGAGCTGCCCTCAAAGTGTCCTCACCAAATGGTGTGGGAAAGAGACCAGCAAACACACACACACAGCATGTTTGCTGATGTCATGACCGGGGAGTCCTTCTAAGTCAGTGGTCCTCAGCCTTCACTGCAAATCCAAATAACTGAGGAGCTTTTGAAGATGGTAGTGATGTTCAGACCCCCAACTCCAGAAACTATGGTTCAACTTGACTGGACAGTGGCCCATGCATGTGGAATTTAAGGCTTCTTGGGGGTTGATCTCAGTGTGCAGACAGGTTGTGATCCATTATCCAGAGTATACAGTTTCTTTCTTATTTGTCACGAGCCCACATATAATGGTTCTCAAATTCTGGAGTGTATGAAGATCACCCCAAGGTCCAGGCTCCTTGAAGTAGGACAATGGGTCTGGCTTTTGTACGTTGGTAAGTGTCCCAGGGAATTCTGAATCACAGGACAGTTGGGACAAATACTGCTCTATCACATAATCCAACCTGGCTATATCGTATAGAATGGGAATAAATTGGGGTATCTGACTTTTTGCAGAAACAGGTCTCAAAGGAGAGAAATTCCCTAAAATATTTCCATCTTGTCTTTGTTGGTCCCTTCTTAGCACGGTAGTAGTGATACCTATGTGCCTGAGTTTGACAGAATGTCTGCATCTTGAAACTTCTCCAAGTTGCTTTCCTTTAAGACAGATTTCCAAAGAATAGCAAGGAGAGATAAGAAAGCCTTCCTCAGTGATCAATTCAAAGAAACACAGGAAAACGACAGAATAGGAAAGTCTAGAGATCTCTTCAAGAAAATTAGAAATACCAAGGAAACATTTCATGCAAAGATGGGCTCAATAAAGGACAGAAATGGTATGGACCTAACAGAAGCAGAAGATATTAAGAAGAGGTGGCAAGAATACACAGAAGAACTGTACAAAAAAAGATTTTCACAACCCAGATAATCACGATGGTGTGATCACCAACCTTGAGCCAGACATCATGGAATGCAAAGGCAAGTGGGCCTTAGGAAGCACCACTACGAACAAAGCTAGTGGAGGTGATGGAATTCCAGTTGAGCTATTTCAAATCCTAAAAGATAATCCTATCAAAGTGCTACACTCTATATGCCAGCAAATCTGTAAAATGCAGCAGTGGCCACAGGACTGGAAAAGGTCAGTTTTCATTCCAATTCCAAAGAAAGGCAATGCCAAAGAATGCTCAAACTACTGCACAATTGTATTCATCTCACACACTAGTAAAGTAATGCTCAAAATTCTCCAAGCTAGGCTTCAGGAATACGTGAACTGTGAACTTCCAGATGTTCAAGCTGGTTTTAGAAAAGGCAGAAGAACCAGAGATCAAATTGCCAACATCCGCTGGATCATCGAAAAAGCAAGAGAGTTCCAGAAAAATATCTACTTCTGCTTTATTGACTATGCTGAAGCCTTTGATGGTGTGGACCACAACAAACTGGAAAATTCTTAAAGAGATGGGAATACCAGATCACCAGACCTGCCTCTTGAGAAATCTATATGCAGGTTAGGAAGCAACAGTTAGAACTGGACATGGAACAATACACTGGTTCCAAATAGGGAAAGGAGTATTCAAGGCTGTATAATCACCATGCTTATTTAACTTATACGCAGAGTACATCATGAGAAATGCTGGGCTGGATGAAGCACAAGCTGGAATCAAGATTGCCAGGAGAAGTATCAATAACCTCAGATATGCAAATGACAACACCCTTATGGCAGAATGCAAAGAACTACAGAGCCTCTTGAGGAAAGTGAAAGAGGAGAGTGAAAAGGTTGGCTTAAAACTCAGCATTCAGAAAACTAAGATCATGGCATCTGGTCCCATCACTTCATGGGAAATAGATTGGGAAACAGTAGAAACAGTGACAGACTATTTGGGGGGGCTCCAAAATCACTGCAGATAGTGACTGCAGCCATGAAATTAAAAGACGCGTGCTCCCTGGAAGAAAAGTTACGCCCAACCTAGACAGCATATTAAAAAGCGGAGACATTATTTTATCAACAAAGATCTGTCTAGTCAAAGCTATGGTTTTTCCAGTAGTCATGTATGGATGTGAGAGTTGGACTATAAAGAAAGCTGAATGCCAAAGAATTGATGCTTTTGAACTGTGGAGGTGGAGAAGACTCTTGAGAGTCCCTTGGACTGCAAGGAGATCCAACCAGTCCATCCTAAAGGAAATCAGTCCTGAATATTCATTGGAAGGATTGATGTTGAAGCTGAAACTCCAATACTTTGGCCACCTGATGCAAAGAACTGAATCATTTGAAAAGACACTGATGCTGGGAAAGATTGAAGGCGGAGGAGAAGGGGATGACAGAGGATGAGATGGTTGGATGGCATCACCGACTCAATGCACGTGAGTTTGAGTAAACTATGGGACTTGGTGACGGACAGGGAGGCCTGGTGTGCTGCAGTCCATGGGGCCACAGGGAGTTGGACACGACTAAGTGACTGAACTCTTCTCACTACAGTAATTACATGCTTCAAGTCCTTGCCAAAGTGCCGTTTTCCTGTGGATTCTCAGATTTTATTGTCAAAGTCATCCTAGGTCACCTAGAGCAGGGGTCATTACTTTTCTTTTACAGATGAGGGAGGAGGCCCAGGCACTTGTCCAGAGACCTGTGGTTGTTTGAGAGTGGACTCAGTGCTGGAACCAAGGNCTGGATCATCGAAAAAGCAAGAGAGTTCCAGAAAAATATCTACTTCTGCTTTATTGACTATGCTGAAGCCTTTGATGGTGTGGACCACAACAAACTGGAAAATTCTTAAAGAGATGGGAATACCAGATCACCAGACCTGCCTCTTGAGAAATCTATATGCAGGTTAGGAAGCAACAGTTAGAACTGGACATGGAACAATACACTGGTTCCAAATAGGGAAAGGAGTATTCAAGGCTGTATAATCACCATGCTTATTTAACTTATACGCAGAGTACATCATGAGAAATGCTGGGCTGGATGAAGCACAAGCTGGAATCAAGATTGCCAGGAGAAGTATCAATAACCTCAGATATGCAAATGACAACACCCTTATGGCAGAATGCAAAGAACTACAGAGCCTCTTGAGGAAAGTGAAAGAGGAGAGTGAAAAGGTTGGCTTAAAACTCAGCATTCAGAAAACTAAGATCATGGCATCTGGTCCCATCACTTCATGGGAAATAGATTGGGAAACAGTAGAAACAGTGACAGACTATTTGGGGGGGCTCCAAAATCACTGCAGATAGTGACTGCAGCCATGAAATTAAAAGACGCGTGCTCCCTGGAAGAAAAGTTACGCCCAACCTAGACAGCATATTAAAAAGCGGAGACATTATTTTATCAACAAAGATCTGTCTAGTCAAAGCTATGGTTTTTCCAGTAGTCATGTATGGATGTGAGAGTTGGACTATAAAGAAAGCTGAATGCCAAAGAATTGATGCTTTTGAACTGTGGAGGTGGAGAAGACTCTTGAGAGTCCCTTGGACTGCAAGGAGATCCAACCAGTCCATCCTAAAGGAAATCAGTCCTGAATATTCATTGGAAGGATTGATGTTGAAGCTGAAACTCCAATACTTTGGCCACCTGATGCAAAGAACTGAATCATTTGAAAAGACACTGATGCTGGGAAAGATTGAAGGCGGAGGAGAAGGGGATGACAGAGGATGAGATGGTTGGATGGCATCACCGACTCAATGCACGTGAGTTTGAGTAAACTATGGGACTTGGTGACGGACAGGGAGGCCTGGTGTGCTGCAGTCCATGGGGCCACAGGGAGTTGGACACGACTAAGTGACTGAACTCTTCTCACTACAGTAATTACATGCTTCAAGTCCTTGCCAAAGTGCCGTTTTCCTGTGGATTCTCAGATTTTATTGTCAAAGTCATCCTAGGTCACCTAGAGCAGGGGTCATTACTTTTCTTTTACAGATGAGGGAGGAGGCCCAGGCACTTGTCCAGAGACCTGTGGTTGTTTGAGAGTGGACTCAGTGCTGGAACCAAGTTTTGCTGACTTCTAACTTTGACATCCTCTCAGAATGTCAGTGTTTTCAAAATGTAGTCCTATAACAGCAGCCTCAGCACTCCCTGGAAACTTGTCAAAAGGCAAATTCTTGGGCTCCACCCCCAATCTACTGAATCAGAAACTCCTGAGGTGGGGCCTAGCATGTGTTTCAACAAGCCTTGCAGGGGACTCTGATGCACCATTGCATTTTGCTATGCTGACTCTTTAGAACATCTTTTGCATCCAGCTACAAAGCTACTGGTATTTCCATGAATGCATAACATGATTAAAGATTCTACCCTTTAGTGCAGGTGTCCCTAACCTCTGGGATCTAATGCCTGATGGTCTGAGGTGGAGCTGACGTAATAATAATAGAAATAAAGTGCACAATAAATGTAATGTACTTGAATGACTCATCACTCCATACTGGTCCATGGAAAAACTGTCTTCCATGAAACTGGTTCCTGGTGCCAAGGAGTTCAGGGACTGCTGCTTTATGGTGAATTCGTGAGTTATAGGAACACTGAAAGGTAGGGGAAATTTGTGGGCTGGTGTGGACTCTTGAATGAATCCGTAAGCAATGAGAAAGCACATGCCCTCCTTTACCCCTTATTCTCCTGAGAAAGATTAGATGGTGATAGCTGAGATGTAGCATCATCTAAAATATGCATGTCTGTGTCTGCATTCTCCCAGATAGGTTTCAGAAAAATTCTCCTAATTTGCAGGCAGTGAAGACTTGATGAATAATTCTAGTCTTTTCAACATTGCACCCATAATTTCTTGCACTGAAAAAGTTACTGTGAAATAGAAAATGAAGTCTTTCACTGGTACCAGCCAAACCTACAAAGTGGCTCCTTTATGATGAATTCATGAAAAATTTAATGTTATGAGAGGAGAGGAGGGTATTTACAGTATCTGAGCTTCGTGAAGTAGAACAGGGAGCCAAAGTATGATTTCTTCTTGGCTCCCAAGGCACATGGCACACAAAATGTTTCTATAAAGGAAGAAAAAAAAGGCAGATCTGGTTCTGAGTTCAGTGAAATATCATGATTTCCATTTGGCTGTTTTGTCGCAGTTGCCTTTTTAGGCAAGTCCCCATTTCAAGGAAAAGTTTGGAGCTCACTAGAGTCACCGACCTCCTTCCAAGAGACTATGCCATTTTGAGAGAATGTTGGGCTTGCCTGCCATGTCCATGACACCAGACAGGTGCGTGGAGCTGCCAGACTGGGCTGGCTACATGTGATGCTGGCATCTGTGAGATTTTCTGCAAACTTCATTTCTTCCTGGGCTGGCAGCTATAGGCACTAAACAATTGCGTGAAAGTGTGTTTTTTATGTTCCCACCTGCAGACAATCCACCGACAGTTATTTAGAGTGGCTGGGGTAAGCTGGGGTCCCCATTGTACGAAAGATTTAGGATCTGAACGGTGGATCATCCCACACTCTAGCTACATTTGTTTAAAGCTAAGTTCTAAAGAAAGTCAGATACCAAAACTTAAGATTCTAGAGTATAGGAGCACAGTGCCAACCTAAAAAGGAACTGCAGAATTGCATAAGACGAAGGGACCTTGGCTAAACTGAGCCTTTCAGCCGCTCATTGCAATGAAACATCCTACACCTGGTTGGCCAGCTTGCTGTCCCTGATCTCCTCTTAAACAACAGAGACAGTGAACACCATCTTGGAATGGATCTGTTAAACAATTTTTCTCTATAGTTTAGCATAAATTACCTGTACATTTTCAGTCCTCTGAGGAAATAAAGAATAAAAAATAAGATTTATTATTCTTTTACATGATAGTTCTTCAAATATTTAGAGACCATCTACATGTCCCTGTGTTTAGGCACTGCCACTATCTAATCACCTAACATTGGTTAAGTCATTGAAACTCCCCAGACCACAAGTTCTTCATTTATGAACTGCCAGGTATTACAATAATTTCTAACCCTACATAGATAAAGAGAGGGTCATGTAAGATTTGAAAGTACTATCAAATTGTATAAAATATTATGCAAATATAAGACACTGCAATGAAGATGATGTCAGGTTTGCTACAATTCTCTCAAGCTTCCTTCATCTAAGTCTTGTACTTGGATTGATTGAAAATAATAGTTCAGAAACTACTGAGAACTCTCTTGACACTGACATAAAGCCTGTCATCCACGAGTTTAGTTTATATCTCCTATATTTTATAGAGGTTAAAAAATTCATTCACTCAAGAAATATTTATTCATAATATACTACACTTACAGTACTCTATCAGCTGTTATAGGAGTTACAACAATGAAAATGCAAGGCTTCCATCTTGGAGGACTAGATAAGACAAGCACATAAATAAGTGAAACACAAGACAAAGTGCTAAAAGTCCTTTCCCATCTCTTAATGTACACACACACACACACACACACACACACACACACACACGGAATCCTGGAAATCCAAAGGGGAGAGAAATTCTATTACAAGAAGATTTCATGAACGAGAACAGATTTGAAGGATGACAAGATTTCAACAGAAATGGCAGAAATAAAGAACATCATTTTAGATAGAAGATACAGAATAAGCAAGGGCTTAGAAATTAGAACTTGTGAAGGTACAAGAAAGAATAATCAGTGTTTTGCTTAGAACATAGAGAACAGGAAGAAGAGTACAAAATACACTTGGAATGGAAGACAAGAGTATGTTCATAGAACGTATTCAGTAGGATTAAAGGAAACCGAAAGCTTGTTGCCTAAGGTAGAAGGCCTCACAAGTCAGGTTAACAGTATGTTCATAGAACGTATTCAGTAGGATTAAAGGAAACCGAAAGCTTGTTGCCTAAGGAAATGATATAATCAAGTCTGTCAGAAGGTGCATTAGTATCTGGCAGCAATATGTATGATGGAGTGAGGCAGAGATAGAAGGGCCTGGTTATAGTTTTGATAAAAGACAATGAAGACGTGGATCTGGACAACTGTGATGACCAATAGGACAAGAGATGAAGAAATAAAGCTTAGATAGAACAAATGGGCTACTTTATACATGACAGCTGTCACCTGTGGTGATCAAGGAGTTGAAAGAAAGAAGTCAAGCTTTCAACCCTGGGTCACACTCTGGCTAGAATTAGGGAAGACAGAAAGTCTGCCAGGGTATGAGTTCTGTTTTGAGTAATGAGTGTAAGAAGCTGGCAGGACATCCAAGTGGTGAAGACAGTTTTGGAAGTTATCCACACAGTTAGGAGCCAGATGGTGTTATGAGACTGGGAAGGGAAAAAGTAAGGAGACAGATATAAGAGGGGGCATCCATATTTAGGAAGGCATTGAGCATTGGAGCCAAAGGTAGAAGAAGCCAAAGAAAAAAGAATGTTTCAAGACGGAGAGATAGGAAGTGTGGTTCTATGCACACTGATGATAGGAATCCAGAAAGGCTACGGGGCTTGGCAAATAAGATGACACCATGAACCACTAAGAGAGGAATTTCAGTCAAGGAAAGAAGGCAGAATTATGAGTGCAAAAAGTAAGGTGGGAGTGGGTGGAAAAGAAGCACCAACAGTGAGAGCAAACTGTGCTTTCAAAAGGTTTGACAGCGAAGGGAATGAGAAAAATATAATAGGAGCTTGAGGGGGCAGCAGGATTGAAGCAAAATTTTTATTAAGTGTGAACTATTCAGCATGTTTATAGGTTGAAGAAAGAAAATGAAGATACTCGGAAGCTAAGTTCTGGAGGAACTGGAACAGAGGGCACAATGGAGGCATTTAGATGAAAGTGAAGCAGAAACAGGAGAAAATCCTGGGTAAACCTGCACAGAGGAATAGGAATACTGACATCACTCATCCTACAGATAAGTTGGAGGTGACTTGATGTTTGATTCTATCAAGAATTTGAGGGTTGGTGAAATGATCGAAGAGAGGCAAAGATAAACAAGAGAATATGAATTACTACCACAGGCGCTAATACTACGTGCGTGCATGCTGTTGCTTCTGTCATGTCCGACTCTGTGCAACCCTACTGACTGTAGCCCACCAGGCTTCTCTGTCCATGGGATTCTCCAGGCAAGAATACTGGAGTGGGTTGCCATTTCCTCCTCCAGGAGGTTTTACTGACCCAGGGATCGAACCCGAGTTTCCTGTGGCTCCTGCATTGCAGGTGGATTCTTTACTGCTGGGGCCACCAAGGAAGCCCTCAAAAAGCAACTCATCCCCTTGCAACTGTGGCAGGACATGAACCTGCAATATTCTGATCTGAAGTCAGATGCCTTATCCAGGAGGCTAATACTACACAAGGAAGTAAAAGTAGACTTGAGCGGTATATTTTGAACCATAAAACACGTCAAACCCAGAAGCCATCACTGGAGAGCTAGAAAAATTTTCCCTGGAGATCCCTAAGAAAATAACTGGACTTATGTCCAGTCAGCTTTTAATTTTTGAAAGGTTAAATATCCAGAGTAGGCAAATCCACAGAGATAGAAAGCAGATGAGTGGTTGCCAAGGGCTGGAGGTCAGAACAAGTGGGTATGAGACTTCTTTCTGGTATGATGGAACTGTTCTGGAATTAAGAGAGTAGTGATGGTTGCACAATATACTAAAAGTTGTAAATATACTAAAAATCACTGACTTCAGGGGGCAAACTTTATGTGAATCATATCTCAGTAAGGCTCTTTTATTTAAAAAAAATCAAGTCAGGTTGTACACTACATCCTTGTGACAGCACTGGGAATATAGTCAATAATATTGTAGTAACTCTGTGTGGTGACAGATGGTAACTAGGCTCATAGTGGTCATCATTTCATACAAACTATTCAATCACGAAGCTGTACACCTAAAACTAATATAATATTTTAAGTCAACTACAGTTCAATTAAAAAAAAACTGAATCAATGGTGAATACCTGAAACTAATATGATAAGTCAATTATACATCAATAAAAATCAATTCATTAAAAATTTAAAAAATAAAGTCATTTAGATTAAAAGAGTATTTCAGAGGTGAAACTGATGATGGATTTGCCCAAGGCAGCAGTAAGACTAGGGGAGATGCTGAGGTTTGCAGTGTTGTGTCCTTCCCAAACCAAAGCCCACAGGTTGGTAGGATACAGACCACATAGGGAACATTTCAAAGGGATGAATTCCCAGGCTTCACTACAGACCTCGTAACCCAGAATATCTGGGGACAGAGCATCTAAGCCTGTTTTAAGGAAACTTTCTGTGTTGGCACACAGCTGTATCATGACTGACCACACTGCTGATCAGAAGCAAAAGCAAACACTGAAACTGGCAAAGTGACGGCTGGGCCATGTGTAGGGTGTGGTGAGGTCCATGTCTCTCACAATTGCCTTTCTCTGCCAGGCTATCAGAAACCCAGTGTTTCTTAACACTGGCTGCGACTGCTCACATTCCCAACAGTCTTCTGCCTGGTCTTTAAAACTTAGAAGGTCCTTGATCTCACAAGTTTTCTGGTCTGCTTGAGGGAAATAAACTCTGTTGTAGCAAGAGAGGATTCAGATGCTACAGTGCTGATACTGTTTTAGCTGCTTGGCAGAATGAAAATGAAATAATACAATACTGTCACCCAGTTTTCATTTGGCAAGTCACACTGAAAAATATCAGAGTTATGACTGCCTGGAAATCAAGAAGGTAAGGGAAAAGCCAACAGCTCCACAATGATCCAACAATGGCTTTTCTCTTCATAAATGAGCATCTTCCTTTCTTTATTTTTTGCTCTCACCAGGAACTTAGAACTCAGCTAAGCAGCAATCCTCAGGAAGAATGCCATTTGGGGGAGACACAGAAAGTAACTGATGACTAAGTGCAGGGAGGGGAAACTGGTGACCAGGCTGCATGGTGGGAGTGTAGGAATGTAGGCTGTGGTTCACGAGAAACATGCACTGGGACTCCAGAAGAAGACAAAGCTGATGATGACCTGTGTAAGGTGCTCTCTCACCCATCGGGTTTTTGGAATTCAGACAACAGTGTGGCAGGTAACCAAGACTGTGCCCACCTTTACCTGCTGTATCCCCCAGGAGCTGGCAGTCACTTGTCCACCTTCTCCATAGGGAAGCAGCCAGGCTGTGGGAGACGAGTCCCATCACGCTCTGCCCAGGGATTTCATTAATATCTCATTTTCCTGCTGGCGTCCAGCAGGGGAAATGAATAGCAGCTTCTGTTCATGAGAAAGCTCAGAGTCCCCCACTCAGAGGCTTATCTGTCCTCTACCCAACACCACAGAGAACTCTAGCTCCCTTTCAAGCTCATATTAGTAGGCTAAGGAGGGGAGCTGCGATGTTTTCCACAGACATCGCCAGGAGCAGCTTTTGCCAGTAGTGCTGAGCGCCAAGGCAGAAAGGAGAGACCTGGAAACTGAAGGCTCTTTCCCCTGCACAGACCATCTCTCGGCACGCTTGGCGTGGCGCACAGCTGCCTGGAGCTGAGCTAGAGTGGCAGCCATCTTCGTGCGGCATGACAGGAGTGGTATTTTACTATAGGCCCAGTTTCTGCAAAGATGGCAGGAGGAGTGGCCTGTCACCCAGAATTCCTTCTCAGATCCCAATTATATGTTTCAAAAGTATCACCTATTAAGACCCAAACCCTTTGTTTGCTGGCTGCAGCCCTCATGAACAGGTTACCATGGATTTACGCTGGCATAATGGGCCTGCGCGAGGTATGTTCCCTGTCAGTGCTGAAACAACAGTCAGTGCATCTGAGCAGGCCCACCTGCCAAGCAATATGTTCTCAGTCCCTCAGGCAGAGCGCTGCACCGCTCGGCTAAGAAAACGTCCCCCCACCGAGCAAATGGCAGAGCCTTGGAACGCGGGCGGCCGCCAGCGCATGCGCACGGGAGGCCTCAGACACATGGCAGGAGGGGCAGTGGGGAGGGACAGTGAGGGTGTTCCTGTCAAGCTTCACTTCACAGCGACAGGCACACCGTCTCCTGGTTTTCCTTTCTTTTTCTTTTAATCTCTTAATGAACTAGCAGAGGCTGCTAATCGCATACATCATTAATGCAAGGGACTGGAAGGTGGCTGAGGGATGTTGGGTAGGATGGTGCCTAAAGCCAGAAATGGGAAAGAGACAGGAGTACGGGCAGGAGAAGTAGCTGGTCTCGTGGTGGTGAGGTGTTTAGAGTACAAAGGGATGGTCGGATGGAGATCCCACCTCGGGAGGGAAGGAGGGGGCAAACAGCAAGTCCTCTGGAGGCTAGCAGCGGGTTTCACCACACTGGCTGATCTGAGAGCTCCCCACCACCCTGCTGCTGCTTGTCTCATGGAGGGGACCCTCGACAGAGAGGCAGGCTTCACCCTTTCCAAGGGAGGAAAAAAAAAAAAACAGACTTTTGTCAAGCCCAGGCACTGGGGTTTTTGGCTGGGAACGCTCTGGCTAATTAGCGATAGCATGAGGTCTGTGCTGTGAAGAATGCCTCAGAGACGCAGAACAGATTCTGCTTTTAGCTCCTTGTAAGAGAGAGACTACGTTGAATGCTCTGCTTTCTAAGCGAATAAGCTCTCTGCAGATTATGTAACAAGGAACAATGAATGGTTTTCTTGCAGGCGATGGGAGGCACAATGTTGTTCAAAGCAGTTAGAAAAAAAAAAGGCGACAATTTTACTTGGGATTTTAGGTCAATCTTCTCTAACCTCTTTACAAGATCTTCAAACATTTTTTCAGATCCTGAACCACATGGAGTGGCATGTCACAGACAGTTCTTGTCAAGGGCCACGACAGACTGCTCACTTGTGTTTTACACAGGCTGTGTTAAGCACACAGGCCAGAACACATAACAACCTCTTCCCTGCACCTCCTAATAAATAAATGAAGGCAAGCTTACAATAAAAACCACTACCACCACCAACAACAAAAAACAAGCAGTGGTTGTTAGATTATGGAAAAGCCAAACAATAAAATACCTTGTGGCCACTAAAAATTACATTTTGCTATCCTACCAAGTAACATTAAAAGAGCACCAGAATATATCAACAGGGAAAAAAAAAAAAGACAACAGAAAATTTGATTTCATTTGTGGGAACGTGTACAGACGTCTTCAATGTTTGTAATATATGTACTGAGGGATGGACAGATGCTCAAGGAAGAGCCTATCTGGGTAAAAAGATTTTAGGTGTTTCTATACTGAAAGTTGGAGAAGGAAATGGCAACCCACTCCAGTCTTCTTGCCTAGAGAATCCCAGGGATGGGGGAGCCTGGTGGGCTGCCGTCTATGGGGTCACACAGAGTCGGGCACGACTGAACCGACTTAGCAGCAGCAGCAGCATACCTGAAAGTACAGTACCTGAAATTGTTCCTTGTTACATCATTTGCAGAGAGCTTATTTGCTTAGAAAGCAGCGCACTCATTGTAGTTTCTCTCTTATGAGGAGCTAAAAGCAGGTTTCTATACCTGAAAATTTTTCCCCAAGAAGGATGTGTCATTTTATGAAAATCCATTGAATCATTTTAATGAAAAGTAAGAATAACCATAATGCAACACAGTGAAAAGTAAGTGCATTCAAAGGAGGGAAGAATCATGCTGATCATGCTGATAGCAGGTGGCGGTAAGTGAAATGTACGCAGAGGCTGAGGATTGGGGGGGACGGGTGATGGCTCCAGGCAGGAAATGCAGTGAGCGATTGAAGAGTGGCAGAGAACAGGGGACTGGCTAAGCAGGGACCTGTAGTGGGGACGGAAGAAGATCTGAGAAGGAGGCTGGAGCTATGCTTTCAACTGCCTTTGTTGACAAAGATTGTTGCCATTTAATTTGAAACATGAACAAGATCCAAGGGTAATTTGTGTGTGTCTGTCTGGGTGAAGGTGTGGGTGTCAAGGGGTTGACAGAGGAAATAAGTTTTAGGGAAATTAGTAATATTTAGGAAAGATCAGAGTTGGGGACAAGAGAAGACAGATGAGTTAGAAAAGTATCGAAACATTCCAAAGAGGAAGCAAAGTAACAAGGAGATGCTGAACAGATATAAGAAAATATCAATTTGGCAGAGTTTAGGGAATTGAAGGAGAAGGAAATGGCAATCCACTCCCGTGTTCTTGCCTGGAGAATCCGAGGGACGGGGGAGTCTGGTGGGCTGCCGTCTCTGGGGTCGCACAGAGTCGGACATGACTGAAGCGATTTAGCAGCAGCAGCAGCAGGGAATTGAAATTGGTTGAGTGAGAGTTTCAAGAAGAGTCAAACAAACAAGGGCTTCCCTGGCAATCAGTGGTTAAGATTCCACCTGATGAATGCAGGAAACATGGGGTNTGGTGGGCTGCCGTCTCTGGGGTCGCACAGAGTCGGACATGACTGAAGCGATTTAGCAGCAGCAGCAGCAGGGAATTGAAATTGGTTGAGTGAGAGTTTCAAGAAGAGTCAAACAAACAAGGGCTTCCCTGGCAATCAGTGGTTAAGATTCCACCTGATGAATGCAGGAAACATGGGGTTGATCTCTGCTCTGGAAAGATTCCACATGCCAGGGAGCAACACAGCTCACGCGCCACAACTCCTGAAGCCCGCACGCTCTAGAGTCTGTGCTCCCTGACAAGAGAAACCACTGCGATAAGAAGCCAGAGCGCCACAACACAGACCCCACTCACCACAACTAGAGAAAGCCCAGGCACAGCAACGAAGACCCAGCACAGCCAAAGATTTTAAATCAATCAATCAATCTTAAAAAAAAAAAAAGAGTCAAACTTTCTTCAGGCACGGGCAAGGCAGGAGGAGGAGGTGATCTGGAGAGAAGCTGAGATTATTGTCTTGTTCAGCTTGCTGCTAAAATGTGCAGGAGGCTTTAGGACAGTAAGCCTGGATTGGTAAGAACTCCACATCCCAGAAATTACTACCTGGACTCCATGTGCACAGACATTCGTAGAAACTAAGTTGTGTGAGTAAAGATACTTAATCTGTTTGGTGCGATGCTGTACTTTCCTCCCATAAAACAGTGCTGGGCATATGGTAGGAACTCAAAAGTACTGACTGATTGAATAGAGAAATATTAACATTGAAATTAATGAGTCAGTGAGAGAAAGCCAGGGAGAGCTGAAAACAGAGCCGTGGGGATGGATAGCAGGTGGGAGGAGGAGGAAGTCAGGATGACAAAAAAGGAAGGCGAGGCGCTTTAAGCTTGCAGTCCTGCCATCTGGTGAAGTTCTGTCTCTAAATTCCTGTGGATAATTTTCTACAATTTTCTGAGCCTCAGTTTTTTAAATCATATATAATGTTTAAATTAGGAGGGATGATGATCTTGAAGGCTCCATCCAGGTCTAGAATTCTATGACTTAATCATTGTTGGCTTATTTAACTTTTATTACTGAAATTTTCTTCTATTTGTGTTAACCTCGAGGATTTGCAAAGTTTCCTGAAGGGATGGAAATGTCTCTCCCCTAAATCGCTTAATACTGTAACTTTCTCATAAACCATTGTTCCAACAGATAAGCATAACTTGACTTTGTCTTTCTGTGCACTGACGTATAATTTGCACAGAGTGACAATGTAACGACACCTTAAGTATACTGTTTGCTGTGTTTTCACAAATGTATGCACTTTTAACTGCCCTCTTATCAAAGTTTAGGACATTTATATGTTGACTGGACTTTGATTTATTAATGTTTACATTATTGGGAGCCCAGTTGAGCCATCCTTATCCCCTTTCTCTATCTTGTCAATATCGCATTGATACAACAGTTATGTAATCAGTCACTTTCAGATATATAAATCTGTTTTTTTACAATATTATTTCTTTTACCTATTTTAGTACCCCCCCCCCCCATGTAATAGACAATAAATTCAATTAAGAGCTCTGGACCAGATCAAACATTTCTTATGTAGTATCATTACCAAATTTTTTATTTAAAAGAGAAATCCTAAGCCTGAGTATTTCTCCAGAAGAGGTATTTAACTTACAGTCTTCTATACGAAGTGAATATTTGGACATTCTAGGAGAAAAATACTTAATTCATTTTGAGTCAAAGATAAATGTGTTTGATAGCATTTTTTTAAAACATGCTGTTATTTTCTTAGGCTAGTTTGGAATATTTCTTTGGTTGGGTCATGAGACTGTGGCTTTTGAATCATCTGAACCCAAACACCATTCGGCTGACTTTGGCTCCTTCCAGGAGGTAAGGGGAGCTCTGCTTCCTCCTGTTTTTCATCAGATACGATTTGATATTTACCCATTTCTGACACCTGGCTCGGGTGAAGCCCATGGGTGCCAGTTCAAGCTGGGCCACGTCCCAGACCTTGATGGGTCCTTTGGATCTGACAAGCTCAAGCTCAAATTCTGTGGGGTCACTTTGGCTCTGTTTTCCCCCACCTTTTAGAAGAGGCAGGCTTCCCAGTCATAAACCCAAGCCGTGGACAAGAGCCCTCCCCTGAGATCACAGCCACAGACGTGGGCCTGGCTCTGTCAGCAGAAAGGGGGGGACTGCTTTTGTGGTTAGTGTTAGACGTCAATGCTGGAGGCTGGCTTCCAGGCAGTCTCCAACACTCAAATTCTTCTAAAACAGAATAAAAAGCAACTCATGCAACTAAAATTACTAAGTCTGTCCTCCTGATACTTAAACAAGCAATTCCACCTGCACTGAATTTTAAGTACTTTTAGCCTCTATATGAGAAAATATTCTACACTGTGTATTAACTTTGGTTGATCCTGGAGCCACGTTAATCAGAAAAGAGGAGGGAATGTCATTTGTGCCAAATCTCAAGTCCTTGCTCAAGCCACTGAAACACTGTAAGTTTTCTAGCCCTAGATGCTGAGGAATTCCAAGAAGACTGTGCACAAAAGAAGTCAATAAGTCAAATAATCAACATAAATTTATTGAACTACTTCAGACACTTTGCTCACTGCCAATCCTATTTTGTACATGGTCTGTTGAGACCCTGGAAAACCTGAATGTAAAAAGATGACTCTGTTATCTCCTCGATTGTGATATGGATCTGGTCGAAATATCTTTTACTTGTAAACCACTTCAGCACAGCGCAGTTATTTGCTCCTCATACGACAAATAAACCAGGCAAAATCTCTTAGTACCTGCCTTCTGTACCAAATAAGACAAAAGCTAAAATGGAATTCTCAAGACACTTGAAGTAAAATCGATGATGCACCAAATCTGAAGAGCGTCCCAGTGTAGGAATCCTCTTCACCTCACTGCTATTCAGTCGCTCAGTCATGTCCAGCTCTTTGTGACCCCATGGACTGCAGCACACCAGACTTCCCTGTCCTTCACCATCTCCTGGAGCTTGCTCAAACTCATGTCCACTGAGTTGATGATGCCATCCAACCATCTCATCCTTGTCGTCCCTTTTCCTCCTGCCCTCAATCTTTCCCAGCATCAGGGTCTTTCCCAATGAGTCGGCTCTTTGCATCAGGTGGCCAAAGCAATGGAGCTTCAGTTTTAGCATCAGTCCTTCCGGTGGATACTCAGATTGATTTCCTTTAGGATGGACTGGTTTGATCTCCTTACAGTCCAAGGGACCCTCAAGAAGAGATTTTCTAGCCTATGTTTGAATAATGCCACTGACAGGGAGCTTACTACTTTCCAAGGGATCCAGTCTACCACTGTACAGCTAAGCATTGTATTCTGAACTGAAATTTGCCCCTTTAGAACCTCCGCATACAAATGGCCTGAATTCTGTCCTCTGAAGTGATACAATTAAGGCTAGTGGCTCTTCCATGACAGTTCTTTAAGCTACTTGGCACCTAAACCTAACCTCAAAGTTGTGAGATTTCAAAGATGGTTGAAGACATGGTTCTTATTCAGAGGGTACTAGAAGTGATAAACATGATGTGATGGGACTTCCATGGTGGTCCAGTGGCCAAGACTCCATGCTCTCAATGCAGCGGGCCAGGGTTAGATCCTTGGTCAGAGAACTAAATCTCACATGCCACATCTGTGTTTGCACAATGCAACTAAAGATCCCTTATGCTGCAACTAAGGCACAGTGCAGACAAATAAATAAATATCAAAAAAGAACATGATATGAGAACCGGACTTATTCCAACTTAAGTGGAAAAGGCCGTGATGTTCGTAACAGCAGTTGAAAAGGGAGTGCCAGTTCTAATGAGTTAGAAGTGGCATGAATAACACAGCATAGAAGCAGTATTTTAACAAAATCACAAAGGTAGGCCATGGTTAAACTCGCATAATCCTTACACTACAGTTTACAATCTAGATGGTTTGGGATCCATACATTTACAGCAATTTAACATCTGCCCATCACTAGGCTTAATAATTTACATTTATATAGCACTTTAGAGCTTTCAAAGAATTTTACATGTTATTTTATATAATTTGATTTTGAAATTCAAAAGTGACATCAGGCTTTGGAAAATAATAAGCCTTTCACTAACCATGCCGAGAACATAATGAGATATACAGATGTAATCCACTCTTCTGAATGGTTTCCTGGTACCCAGAACTACAGACTCTGAAGTAGAAATTTGTCTGCCACAAACTTATTTCTTTTTTTTGCCAATTTTTTTCCATTCAGGTAAACTTGTTAACCTTGCTAAGCCTTTATTTCCTTTTCTGCAACATGTAGATCACATACTGTGGGCCTTAAGTAAAGTAATTCACATAAAGAGCTAAGCCCAGTGCCTGATATTACAGGATGAAGAAATGTTTGTGGTCACTGATCTTTTTTGTTCATCATAGATAATAACTAACTTCCTTATTATAGAACTGATCTTATTAGGATAGATGACATGTAAAAGTATGGTAAAAATACTTAAAAGTACCATAGAGCTTAAGAGAAAATTGTCAGTTAGGCAGTCTGAAAAGTATTGTAAAGATCACTTCCGAGAGCTAAGCCCAGTGCCTGATATTACAGGATGAAGAAATGTTTGTGGTCACTGATCTTTTTTGTTCATCATAGATAATAACTAACTTCCTTATTATAGAACTGATCTTATTAGGATAGATGACATGTAAAAGTATGGTAAAAATACTTAAAAGTACCATAGAGCTTAAGAGAAAATTGTCAGTTAGGCAGTCTGAAAAGTATTGTAAAGATCACTTCCGGGTATCTACAGAACTCAAATGTGTTCATAACAGCATAGCATTATTTACAATTGCAAAAAGATGGACACAACTCAAGTGCCCACCGATGGACAAATGGATAAACAAAATGGGATATATACACACATACAATGGAACAGCACTTATGAATAAGGAAGGAAAGTCTGGTACATGCTACAAGATGGATGAATCTTAAAGACATTATGCTAAGTGAGATAAGCCATTCACAAAAAGACAAATACTCATATGAGACACTTAGAGTAGGCAAATTCATAGAGGCAGAAAGTAGAATGGTGGTTGCCAGGGGAAGAGTGAGGAGGAGGAGAGAGGAGTCACTGTTTAACGGATATAGAGTTTCAATTTTACAAGATGAAAAGACTAATAGGAGACAGATGGTGGTGAATGCACTTATTGCCACTGAACTATACACTTAGAAATGGTTACAAAGGTAAATTTTATGTTATGTATATTAAGATGGTAAATTTTGTTATGTATATCTCAGCAGAATTAGAAAACCCTATGAACACTGCAATGATACTCCAACAGACTTTAAGCTTCAAAGAATATGAGGCACATTCCCTGTACTAGAAGCACTTAATATCCAATTAAGGATACAGAAAACAAACTAACATGACAAAGGACCATTTAAAAAACTCTAAAGCAACAAGCAAATAGATAAACAAGCGTCCATGAAGCTACAACTTGCCAATGACATGATCCAGTTGGTGGACATTAGCCATAAGTTATATGCCAGATGTCTTGAGTCAGAGTCTTTGTGTGACAAAGACTGTGACCTGAGGTTTCACTCAACAGCACTCCATAACAGAGCATGGTTACTAAATGCTAAAAATCAAGAGGCTCCCAAAGACGCTTAGTGACTGACAGCTTCATCTCCCAGGCTTTTTATACTTCATCATGCAAACACAGACAGTGTGGAACAGTTACTCTAATTAAGCACTTTCCTTATCCTCCCCTCGCAGAGCTGCGTTGGAGATAAAGGATAATGGCACTAAATGAACAGGTTAATTAGAGACAGCATTTACCCCTGCAGGCCTTCCAGTGGAAACCCATTTCACACCATTACATCACACAGGAGAGCAAGGCTCCGGGGACTGGCTCCTGAGACAGCCAGTGACCAGGAGAGAACAAAGCAAGCGGTGCAAGAGAGAAATCGTGCTAGCGTAACTGACACACACTCTTATCCAGGATTTCACCCCATATTTCTTGAGGGCATGAGCTGGCAAACAACAGCCTGCAAGCCAAATCTTACCTGCAATAAGATTTTGTACAGCCTATAAACAGAGATTAGATTTTGCATTTTTAACGTGTTTAAAAAAAAATTAAACAAACAGTACTGTATGACAGAGACCTATATGGTCACAGGGTCTAATATCTGCTATCTGGTCCTTTACAAAAAAAGTCTGCCAACCCATGCTCTTAATGATAGGAATTAAGCAATGTGTTCCATACCAAAAGAAGGAGAGAGAGAACTGTCAAGTGATCAAAAGAGAACATTTGAAACACAACCTTATCACCAGTTGTCATCCTACAAATATCTTCATTTCATGCAGACATGTCCTTTTAGTTTACCCCTTTCGTGAGCTACAAAGCTCTCCCACTTTGGCCACCGAGGAAAAAAAAACAGCAGAAATGTGAGCAATTTATGCATTCAAGCAAGTTTAAAAAAAAAATTAGAAAACACAAACTTGTCTACTCCTCCCTTCTCACCTCTTCTTTCTCCAATCTGGTCATTATTTCAAAGTTGAACATGTTCTTGGGAAAATATTGTGATTCAAGGTGGTGCCTGCTATCATTCTATTGGTTTGGAGTGTTTAGGACCAAGCTTTAAAATAAGTTACAAGTTGAAACTTGGCAGAGAGAAACAGACACTCAGGGCAGGCACCAATTTTATGTAATTTGAAAACAGCTGGTTTAGAATTTGCTAATTCATAGGAGTTCAGGAAAGAAAGCAAACCTCAACAACCTCACTTAACTGAAAATACTTGCATTCTGAATAAAGCTCAGAGCCCATTCAGAGTCTGCCATTAATTCAGCCAATGTTTTTTTTCCTAGAATAATAAATACTTTCTTCAACTGAAATGTGGGATCATTATAAATAAAAATATTGCTATGATATGACTATAAGTGGATTACATATTTACTTTGCTTTATTGGAAGGGCCATGGGGTATGACCATAACTTATGCCTTCTCTTGCATTCCATACTGCCTGCTGCTGCTGCTGCTGCTAAGTCGCTTCAGTCGTGTCCGACTCTGCGATCCCATGGACTGCAGCCTACCAGGTTCCTCCGTCCATGGGATTTGCTAGGCAAGAGTACTGGAGTGGGTTGCCATTGCTTTCTCCCCATACTGCCTAGTTGGGCACAAAATTGGCACTAAAAAAATAAATTCTCTTTTATGAAATAATAGCTAGTATAAAGAATGAAAACTAGTAAATGAGACTGGTTCACCCATGCCAGGTACACATATTTTAATGTGGTTATTGGTAAAAGCTGAAGCTTCTTGGCTGTGGAATAAGGCTCCAGAGTTCAGGTACCTCCAACAGAACTTTAACATAAACCTGGTCATGCTTCCAACAGCTCTGGTCTCTACTATCTATGTGTCTTCGAGATGGAAAAGGTCTCCACTCTATATACTTATTTGCTTCACAAATATTTCAACATTTAAATTTTGATCAGGATGGGGTGTTTTGGATAGACCCTCCCTCTGAAAGAGGGGCGCATGATCGCTTTATGGTCACTGTTGAGAGAATGTGCGTTCCCACCTACATTATCAAGGAAGAGTTGAGCACACGTGCAGAAAGAAACAGCATGGTCCCAGGAAGGAGCAGCGAACAGGCCTGAGTTGGAACAGCTGTTCCCAAGGGCTGCTGTACTGGCGGAGTCTTTCCACTGGCTCTATGAATGGCAGTTTTCCATTTACAGAGAACAGTAACTTGTTTAAGACTTCTTGCTTCATCGACTTACTGTCCACCACACACACACAGACACACACACACACACACAAACAGACACACACACACACAGACAGATACACACACAGCATGACCTTGAAACCAGGCCTGGTCATAGGGGCAAAGTGCCTTCTAGGGCTGCATGAGGACAGGGACTTAGTTATCTTACATTGAAAACATTTCAAACTGATAGGATCTTGATGACCTTAATGCCTCGTGTCTTTCACCTTCATATTTTTAAAAAGGAAAACATCATATCATTTGATAGGCCACTCATTTCAACCCAAAGAAAGCCACCCCCCCTTTTCAGTTTTAAAAAGCTAGTCCTTTCTGATTTTCTTGCCCTTTGACTACACATCAAACTAAACGTTACTTACAAGCAACTGACTGCAAGTTTGTTTAATAGCAAGACATCCCTTTAATTAACTGCCCTCTTTTTTATTGAAGTTGACAGGCAATACATTTGTAGCATCTCAACTGATTACATGAAGTCTTAGTTATATGCCAGTTGGTAAAGAAAGAATAGCCTACATTAATCCTAACAGATAGGTCTTGTGGTTAAGAATCACGCAAGGAAAAATGATCTCAATAATTTCAAAGACCCTTAGATTCAATATCATTATCAATTTTTTTAAATAGGAAGAAAATATTAACTTCATTAATGAGAAAAACCTATGCTTTATCCCACTTTTCAGGACAAAATTATTCTTGAGGAATTGCTGATCTTTCCCTCAGACTCTCTTTGCTTCATCGTAGAAATTCTTTTCTAAAAACTTCCCTAAGGAAATAACCGAGAATGTATAACAGGGGCTTCCTTAGTCATCCAGTGGTTAAGACTCTGTACTCCCAATGCAGGGGGCTCAGGTTCAACCCCTGGTCAGAGAACTAGATTCTATATTCTGCAACTAAGGCCCACGGAAGCCAAATAAATAAATAATTAAAAAACAAAACAAAACAGTGTACACCAAAATTTAACCAAAAGTATATTTACTGCTTCCCTGGCTAAAATGGACAAAAACCATACTCATGTTTCATTTCAATAGTTGGAAGTTAAGTTAGATAAAGCATTGTAATTCACAGAGAATACATACACATGCTATGCAGTTATCAAAAATGTAACTGTAGATGACACATATGAGAAAATACTCATGATGTAATGGTTAGTGAAAAACAAATAATTCTAAACAATATATATGATTTAAACTTTGTTCACTATGAGCAGAAAAAAGACTAGAAGGAAATAAAGTCATCTAATTGTTATCAATGTGGGGAGGAGTTATACTGATTTTTATTCTTCATATACTCTCCATGTTTTATACAATTTGCTCATTTTATAATAAGAACCCAAGTACAATTTAGAAGTATATTTCAGAAGACGGTTCTCTTGTAGGTGTTAATTAGACGATTTTCTAGACTCAGAGCTGTCTAGCAAACCACTCCCAGTAGCAGTCAAGTCCTTAACTAGAATGACTGCTCACTGACACCACCTCCATCTTCTCTAGATCATCTTGAGAACTGAAAAGAAAAAGATAGTTTGGGAAAAATGTCTACTCCTGCATTTATAAACAAGAAAATTCTCAGTAGGAGGATGAATCATTATGACCACCACCACCACCAACAACAAANTTTTATGTAATTTGAAAACAGCTGGTTTAGAATTTGCTAATTCATAGGAGTTCAGGAAAGAAAGCAAACCTCAACAACCTCACTTAACTGAAAATACTTGCATTCTGAATAAAGCTCAGAGCCCATTCAGAGTCTGCCATTAATTCAGCCAATGTTTTTTTTCCTAGAATAATAAATACTTTCTTCAACTGAAATGTGGGATCATTATAAATAAAAATATTGCTATGATATGACTATAAGTGGATTACATATTTACTTTGCTTTATTGGAAGGGCCATGGGGTATGACCATAACTTATGCCTTCTCTTGCATTCCATACTGCCTGCTGCTGCTGCTGCTGCTAAGTCGCTTCAGTCGTGTCCGACTCTGCGATCCCATGGACTGCAGCCTACCAGGTTCCTCCGTCCATGGGATTTGCTAGGCAAGAGTACTGGAGTGGGTTGCCATTGCTTTCTCCCCATACTGCCTAGTTGGGCACAAAATTGGCACTAAAAAAATAAATTCTCTTTTATGAAATAATAGCTAGTATAAAGAATGAAAACTAGTAAATGAGATTGGTTCACCCATGCCAGGTACACATATTTTAATGTGGTTATTGGTAAAAGCTGAAGCTTCTTGGCTGTGGAATAAGGCTCCAGAGTTCAGGTACCTCCAACAGAACTTTAACATAAACCTGGTCATGCTTCCAACAGCTCTGGTCTCTACTATCTATGTGTCTTCGAGATGGAAAAGGTCTCCACTCTATATACTTATTTGCTTCACAAATATTTCAACATTTAAATTTTGATCAGGATGGGGTGTTTTGGATAGACCCTCCCTCTGAAAGAGGGGCGCATGATCGCTTTATGGTCACTGTTGAGAGAATGTGCGTTCCCACCTACATTATCAAGGAAGAGTTGAGCACACGTGCAGAAAGAAACAGCATGGTCCCAGGAAGGAGCAGCGAACAGGCCTGAGTTGGAACAGCTGTTCCCAAGGGCTGCTGTACTGGTGGAGTCTTTCCACTGGCTCTATGAATGGCAGTTTTCCATTTACAGAGAACAGTAACTTGTTTAAGACTTCTTGCTTCATCGACTTACTGTCCACCACACACACACAGACACACACACACACACACAAACAGACACACACACACACAGACAGACACACACACAGCATGACCTTGAAACCAGGCCTGGTCATAGGGGCAAAGTGCCTTCTAGGGCTGCATGAGGACAGGGACTTAGTTATCTTACACTGAAAACATTTCAAACTGATAGGATCTTGATGACCTTAATGCCTCGTGTCTTTCACCTTCTCTTTAATATATGAACATATTTTTAAAAAGGAAAACATCATATCATTTGATAGGCCACTCATTTCAACCCAAAGAAAGCCACCCCCCTTTTCAGTTTTAAAAAGCTAGTCCTTTCTGATTTTCTTGCCCTTTGACTACACATCAAACTAAACGTTACTTACAAGCAACTGACTGCAAGTTTGTTTAATAGCAAGACATCCCTTTAATTAACTGCCCTCTTTTTTATTGAAGTTGACAGGCAATACATTTGTAGCATCTCAACTGATTACATGAAGTCTTAGTTATATGCCAGTTGGTAAAGAAAGAATAGCCTACATTAATCCTAACAGATAGGTCTTGTGGTTAAGAATCACGCAAGGAAAAATGATCTCAATAATTTCAAAGACCCTTAGATTCAATATCATTATCAATTTTTTTAAATAGGAAGAAAATATTAACTTCATTAATGAGAAAAACCTATGCTTTATCCCACTTTTCAGGACAAAATTATTCTTGAGGAATTGCTGATCTTTCCCTCAGACTCTCTTTGCTTCATCGTAGAAATTCTTTTCTAAAAACTTCCCTAAGGAAATAACCGAGAATGTATAACAGGGGCTTCCTTAGTCATCCAGTGGTTAAGACTCTGTACTCCCAATGCAGGGGGCTCAGGTTCAACCCCTGGTCAGAGAACTAGATTCTATATTCTGCAACTAAGGCCCACGGAAGCCAAATAAATAAATAATTAAAAAACAAAACAAAACAGTGTACACCAAAATTTAACCAAAAGTATATTTACTGCTTCCCTGGCTAAAATGGACAAAAACCATACTCATGTTTCATTTCAATAGTTGGAAGTTAAGTTAGATAAAGCATTGTAATTCACAGAGAATACATACACATGCTATGCAGTTATCAAAAATGTAACTGTAGATGACACATATGAGAAAATACTCATGATGTAATGGTTAGTGAAAAACAAATAATTCTAAACAATATATATGATTTAAACTTTGTTCACTATGAGCAGAAAAAAGACTAGAAGGAAATAAAGTCATCTAATTGTTATCAATGTGGGGAGGAGTTATACTGATTTTTATTCTTCATATACTCTCCATGTTTTATACAATTTGCTCATTTTATAATAAGAACCCAAGTACAATTTAGAAGTATATTTCAGAAGACGGTTCTCTTGTAGGTGTTAATTAGACGATTTTCTAGACTCAGAGCTGTCTAGCAAACCACTCCCAGTAGCAGTCAAGTCCTTAACTAGAATGACTGCTCACTGACACCACCTCCATCTTCTCTAGATCATCTTGAGAACTGAAAAGAAAAAGATAGTTTGGGAAAAATGTCTACTCCTGCATTTATAAACAAGAAAATTCTCAGTAGGAGGATGAATCATTATGACCACCACCACCACCAACAACAAAAACACCCACCCTTGTTATCCAATACTCACATTGAACAGGTTTTATATCCACACATTTTAAGAAACCAAGAGGGAGTCATAAACCCAATTCAATTTAATTGGGTGCTCTCTTGACAGAATTGTTATTAATAAGATTGCATTGTACAAACCTCCCTGAAATCCCAACCGCTGCTGACTACACCGGCAGAAACACTTAACATCCAGCTGCAGCATGCAGTTGTGTCTGCTCCTCTGTCCCAGGCCCTCCTGCAAACCCCTCATCCTTCTCCTTCCCACTCCCCTTGGAATCTCAAATCAAAGAAAAAGCTTGTCTGGAGCAAACTCCATAAATTATTCACATGATATTACAGTGTATGTCAGCAATCTTGCAGTGTTTAAAAAACTTAACTACAAGCCAATTAAAATGTAAACTGAGAAAGACGGATGGAGCTGGTTGCTCTGGTGTGAACTTGAGCAGCTCATAACAATATGCACTCCAACTTCCAGACCTGCTAATTTGACAGCTACTTTCATCAGCAGAGCCTCCCCCTCCCCACCATGACTTCATCCCCCTCTTTTAATGCAGTGGTTCTCCCAGGACAAATGGTTCTGTATCCTTCCACATCCACCAGATGAGTCCCCTGGGCCTTGCAACCAGCACAAGCGCTCAAAGTGGAAGTTATTAACAAGGGTTTGTTTCTTTCCCTCTTTGTTTTTAAGGATATGTAATATACCCTTCGTTTACAGGTTGCAGTTTATAAGTGAAAGAAGTTTTTTAAAAAGGAAAGAAAAGACAAAAAGAAGAAGAAAAAAGTAAGCAAAGATCATGTATCAGTGAGAAAAGGTAAAGCAAGTCTGAAAGCTAGCTGAATGAGGATGATGTTCTGAAACATGTTCCCTTCATTGTTTCCATTTCAGTTTTTTCTATGCTATGCTTCACACCAATGGGTCTATATGACCTAATTTCACTTACTTGTGAGACAACTAAGAGATTAAAGACAAGGAGTACCTGCTTTGGTTTTGAGAAGAAGAGAAGACCTGTACTACTGCACAGACTTGAGCAGTTCTATTAAGACAAAAAGATAGGTTCCCCCTTTAAAAATATTCCAGCACATCCTCCTCCATATCCCTCTTCCTGACCTTCTTTTCCACTTCTCCTCTCTTTCAGCATTATATAAGAAATCTCAATCTGTAATGAAACCACAGCAGGACAAGGAGGGGCATTAGAACATGAGTCAGATTATGCACTGCCTACCTCTTCTTTACAGAATGTGAGTTTTCTCTTTCTGAAACGTCACAACTCAAATTTAAGACAGAGACATCTGATTCTTTTAAAGAAGGGCCTGGACAAGGAAAGTCCATAGCTTCAGCAATGGAAATTTGGCACCAAGCTAAGAGAATAATTTTCTACTTTAGTTCTCATGCTTTTCAGTTTTGAGACTTAGACATACAATTTAAACAGAAAGACACAAATGGTGTCCATTCCCCAAAGAGAATAAAATAATACCTTAATCCTAAAATTGGTGACCTTATGGTAATGGAAAATCACCTTTATTGAGCTCCTCTCTGTTATCTGGATATATCTGGTCAATCAGAAAGATCAAAGTTCTTACAGGCATGGCACACCTGTTCAAATCAACACAAGAAATGTGTGTACCTATGAGGCAGCTGAGTGAGTGTGTGCATGCTCAGTCATGTCTGACTTTTTTGACTGCATGGACTGTAGCCCCCAGGCTCCTCTGTCCATGGGAGTCTCCAGGCAAGAATATTGAAGTGGGGTGTCATTCCCTTTTATAAGGGATCTTCCCAACACAAGGATCAAACCCGCCTCCTGCGCTGCAGGCAGATTCTATATCGTCTGGGCTACCAGGGAAGCCCAAGAGCCAGCTACGAAGATATCAATCAGTGACTCGTGACAACAAACGAATGCATTATAATAGGTTATTTTATCTTTGAAATCACTCATTATCTTGAAAAGGTACATAGTTATATGATTACTGCATGCTCAAAAAGAAGGATCACTGAATGGATATAACTGGAAATAAACAAAAGTCTCACGAGGGACTTTCCCGGTGGTCCCAGAGGCGAAGACTACTTGCTTCCACCAGAAGGTGTGGGTTCAATCCCTATCAGGAAACTAGATCTCACATGCCACAATTAAGACCAGGCACACCCAAGTAAATATTAGAACAAAACAAAACAACAACAGTCTCATGAGTAGACACTATTAATGGAAATGAAGTGAAGGAGTTCAACTCTTTGATCAAACTTGGAAATTAAGAGAGTCAATTGAGGAAAACTGATCAGTTGATTTTATGAATTTCACACTAGGTTTTCTCTCTGCTATTAGTCAGAGAGGACTATGCACACTGTAATTATATCTCAATATTTTTTGTTCAAATTCAGTTAGCAGTTGTCTGAGAAAAGCTTACAAGTCAAAATAAAGGCAGATGGTTATCTGAACAGTACATACAATCAATAAATTCATTCCACTATTTAATCCTGCTGAATTATTTACAACAGTGGCTTTCTAGTCCCACAGTGATTCAGAATCATGTGGGGAAATTTTCTTTAAAATAAAAAAATACAGATAATACTAGGGCTATATTTTCAGATATTCTGGTTCAACAGGTGTATTTAAAATATTTTCAGATGATTCTACTCNGCCTCCCACCCCACATCATCCCTCCCACAACGAGATATCACTTCACACCCACTAGGATGGCTCTAACCAAAAAGACAATAACAACGAACGTTGCCAAGGATGTGGAGATACTGTAAATGCAAATTTTACACTATTTCATCATGTGAATATAAAATGGAAATGATGTAAACTTAAAATGATTCAGACACTTTAAGGAACAGTCTGGCAGTTACTCTAATAGTTAAACTACATGACTCAGCAATTCCACTACCAAGTATATTCTTAAGAGAAATGAAAACGTGTCCACACAAGAACTTGTAATGAGTGTTCACAGCAGCATTATTCATGATAGTCAAAAATGGAAACAATCCAAATGTCCATCAAATGATGAATGGCTAAGCAAAATGCAGTATATCCTTTCAATAGAATATTATTAAACAAAATATAAAGAAATGAAGTATTAATACATGGATACAACATGGATAAACATTAAAAACAAGTGAAAAACAAGGGAGAGAAGTCAGCTGCAAATGTCCACATATTGTATGTTTCTATTTATTGGAAATGTCCAGACAAGCAAATCTATAGACAGAAAGCAGATTACGAGTTGCCTAAGGGTGAATGTAAGATGGGGGTAAAGAGATGATGATCAAAGAGCGCAGGTCTTTTTTTCTTTTTGACAAGATTTTGGCCATGCCATGAGGCATGTGGGATCTTAGTTCCCTGACCAGGGATCGAACCTCTGCTCCCTGCAGTGGAAGCACAGTCTTAACCACTGGGCTATCAGGGAAGTCCTTGGATTTCTTTTTTAGGTAATAAAAATGTTCTAAAATTGATGGCGGTGAGGAATGCAAAATTCCGTGAATATGCTAAAAACCCTTGACAGGTACACTCGAAGTGGGTGAATTGTGTCTTATGTGAATTCTATCTCAATAAAACTGCAAAAAATATAAAGAAAAGAAGGCTTCTGTTCTGAGGTCTGACTTGGCAGCTCACCCATCCTCCAGTCTCCTGCTGGGGTTGGGGCTCCTGTCTGGCATGGTCACTGCCCCTGAGGAGCTGTCCTGACCTAGCCTGTTGATAAGATCTTTTGGTTCTAATGTACCTCTTGGCTCTAGCTCCTAGTCTTCAACATATCCTAGTCTTCCTCATCATAATACCCTTTGGATAGTCAATTGTCCCTTCTGAATGGGCATGTACAAATGAGACTAAAGACCAAGGCTTTATTCTGAGGGTAACAACAGAAAGTCATTAAGGTTTAATGGGGAGCAGTATAAAGACAACACAGGAAATAACATGAAGTCTTTTAACTGACCTCACTCATTTCATGTTCAGCAACAATTTCTCCTTTCCTCCCACACTGCACAACCTCCCAGTAATGAGGTTCTACTCTCTCAGTTAGGCCTAATGTCTCATAATTCCTTCCTCTAATGCTCTCCTCTTTTTTCTGGCCGTCCTCATTCCTGCCCCCAATATAAACCATTTTCACTCCACCATAAATCTTTACTCAAACCATCACTCTTGAATCCTCCTGCTTTTCTACGCTTTCCCAGTTAAACCTCTTCTTCAAGATTAGATTTAATGCATTATGTTTCATGCGATGATTTCCCAACATTATACGAAAAAGCAAGAGAGTTCCAGAAAAACATCCATTTCTGCTTTATTGACTATGCCAAAACCTTTGACTATGTGGATCACAACAAACTGTGGAAAATTCTGAAAGAGATGGGAATACCAGACCACCTGACCTGCCTCTTGAGAAACCTATATGCAGGTCAAGAAGTAACAGTTAGAACTGGACATGGAACAACAGACTGGTTTCAAATAGGAAAAGGAGTACGTCAAGGCTGTATATTGTCACCCTGCTTATTTAACTTATATGCAGAGTACATCATGAGAAACGCTGGGCTGAAAGAAGCACAAGCTGGAATCAAGATTGTCGGGAGAAATATCAATAACCTCAGATATGCAGATGACACCACCCTTATGGCAGAAAGTGAAGAGGAACTAAAGAGCCTCTTGATGAAAGTGAAAGAGGAGAGTGAAAAAGTTAGCTTAAAGCTCAACATTCAGAAAATGAAGATGGCACCTGGTCCCATCACTTCATGGCAAATAGATGGGGAAACAGTGGCTGACTTTATTTTTGGGGGCTCCAAAATCACTGCAGATGAAATTAAAAGATCACTGCAGGCATGAAATTAAAAGACCACTTACTCCTTGGAAGGAAAGTTATGACCAACCTAGACAGCATATTCAAAAGAGAGACATTACTTTGCTGACAAAGGTCTGTCTAGTCAAGGCTATGGTTTTTCCAGTGGGCATGTATGGATTTGAGAGCTGGACTGTGAAGAAAGCTGAGCACCAAAGAATTGATGCTTTTGAACTGTGGTGTTGGAGAAGACTCTTGAGAGTTCCTTGGACGGCAAGGAGATCCAACCAGTCCATTCTGAAGGAGATCAGTCCTGAGTGTTCATTGGAAGGACCAATGTTGACACTGAAACTCCACTACTTTGGCCACCTGATGTGAAGAGCTGACTCATTTGAAAAGACCCTGATGCAGGGAAAGACTGAAGGCAGGAGGAGAAGAGGACAATAGAGGATGAAATGGTTGGATTGGCATCACAGACTTAATGGACGTGAGTTTGGGTAAACTCTGGGAGTTGGTGATGGACAGGGAGGCCTGGCGTGCTGTAGTCCATGGGGTCACAAAGAGTCGGACACAACTGAGAGACTGAACTGATGGTAGCTCTGCTTTTAAGATTTTTAGAAACCTCCATACTGTTTTCCACAGTGGCTGAGCCAACTTTCATTTCTACCAAGAGTGCACAAGGATTCCCTTCTCTTGACATTTTTGCCAACACTTGCAATCTCCTATCTTTTTTTTTTTTAAGTGACATTCAAACAGGTGGAAGTGATATCTTATTGCTGTCTTTCTTGATTTGCATTTCCCTGGTGATTAGTAATGTTAAGTATATTTTTACATACCTGTGGGCAGTTTGTATGTCTTCTCTGAAAAAAACGTCTAATTCCTCTGCCCATTTTGTCACTCACATTGCTTACTTTGATGCTGTTAACTTGTTCTTTATATATTTGGATTTGCCAATATTTTCTCCCATTCCATGGGTTGCCTTTTTGTTTGATTGATAATTTCCTTTGCTATGGAGAAGCTGTTTAATTTAATATTNCTCCATAAATTATTCACATGATATTACAGTGTATGTCAGCAATCTTGCAGTGTTTAAAAAACTTAACTACAAGCCAATTAAAATGTAAACTGAGAAAGACGGATGGAGCTGGTTGCTCTGGTGTGAACTTGAGCAGCTCATAACAATATGCACTCCAACTTCCAGACCTGCTAATTTGACAGCTACTTTCATCAGCAGAGCCTCCCCCTCCCCACCATGACTTCATCCCCCTCTTTTAATGCAGTGGTTCTCCCAGGACAAATGGTTCTGTATCCTTCCACATCCACCAGATGAGTCCCCTGGGCCTTGCAACCAGCACAAGCGCTCAAAGTGGAAGTTATTAACAAGGGTTTGTTTCTTTCCCTCTTTGTTTTTAAGGATATGTAATATACCCTTCGTTTACAGGTTGCAGTTTATAAGTGAAAGAAGTTTTTTAAAAAGGAAAGAAAAGACAAAAAGAAGAAGAAAAAAGTAAGCAAAGATCATGTATCAGTGAGAAAAGGTAAAGCAAGTCTGAAAGCTAGCTGAATGAGGATGATGTTCTGAAACATGTTCCCTTCATTGTTTCCATTTCAGTTTTTTCTATGCTATGCTTCACACCAATGGGTCTATATGACCTAATTTCACTTACTTGTGAGACAACTAAGAGATTAAAGACAAGGAGTACCTGCTTTGGTTTTGAGAAGAAGAGAAGACCTGTACTACTGCACAGACTTGAGCAGTTCTATTAAGACAAAAAGATAGGTTCCCCCTTTAAAAATATTCCAGCACATCCTCCTCCATATCCCTCTTCCTGACCTTCTTTTCCACTTCTCCTCTCTTTCAGCATTATATAGGAAATCTCAATCTGTAATGAAACCACAGCAGGACAAGGAGGGGCATTAGAACATGAGTCAGATTATGCACTGCCTACCTCTTCTTTACAGAATGTGAGTTTTCTCTTTCTGAAACGTCACAACTCAAATTTAAGACAGAGACATCTGATTCTTCTAAAGAAGGGCCTGGACAAGGAAAGTTCATAGCTTCAGCAATGGAAATTTGGCACCAAGCTAAGAGAATAATTTTCTACTTTAGTTCTCATGCTTTTCAGTTTTGAGACTTAGACATACAATTTAAACAGAAAGACACAAATGGTGTCCATTCCCCAAAGAGAATAAAATAATACCTTAATCCTAAAATTGGTGACCTTATGGTAATGGAAAATCACCTTTATTGAGCTCCTCTCTGTTATCTGGATATATCTGGTCAATCAGAAAGATCAAAGTTCTTACAGGCATGGCACACCTGTTCAAATCAACACAAGAAATGTGTGTACCTATGAGGCAGCTGAGTGAGTGTGTGCATGCTCAGTCATGTCTGACTTTTTTGACTGCATGGACTGTAGCCCCCAGGCTCCTCTGTCCATGGGAGTCTCCAGGCAAGAATATTGAAGTGGGGTGTCATTCCCTTTTATAAGGGATCTTCCCAACACAAGGATCAAACCCGCCTCCTGCGCTGCAGGCAGATTCTATATCGTCTGGGCTACCAGGGAAGCCCAAGAGCCAGCTACGAAGATATCAATCAGTGACTCGTGACAACAAACGAATGCATTATAATAGGTTATTTTATCTTTGAAATCACTCATTATCTTGAAAAGGTACATAGTTATATGATTACTGCATGCTCAAAAAGAAGGATCACTGAATGGATATAACTGGAAATAAACAAAAGTCTCACGAGGGACTTTCCCGGTGGTCCCAGAGGCGAAGACTACTTGCTTCCACCAGAAGGTGTGGGTTCAATCCCTATCAGGAAACTAGATCTCACATGCCACAATTAAGACCAGGCACACCCAAGTAAATATTAGAACAAAACAAAACAACAACAGTCTCATGAGTAGACACTATTAATGGAAATGAAGTGAAGGAGTTCAACTCTTTGATCAAACTTGGAAATTAAGAGAGTCAATTGAGGAAAACTGATCAGTTGATTTTATGAATTTCACACTAGGTTTTCTCTCTGCTATTAGTCAGAGAGGACTATGCACACTGTAATTATATCTCAATATTTTTTGTTCAAATTCAGTTAGCAGTTGTCTGAGAAAAGCTTACAAGTCAAAATAAAGGCAGATGGTTATCTGAACAGTACATACAATCAATAAATTCATTCCACTATTTAATCCTGCTGAATTATTTACAACAGTGGCTTTCTAGTCCCACAGTGATTCAGAATCATGTGGGGAAATTTTCTTTAAAATAAAAAAATACAGATAATACTAGGGCTATATTTTCAGATATTCTGGTTCAACAGGTGTATTTAAAATATTTTCAGATGATTCTACTCTAGTGCTGCCAAGGATTGAGAACAGCTCATCTGACTGAGATGTAATCTCTGTTCACTCATTATGGTAGAATATGGAAACGTCACAGAATGGACAAACTAGAATACGCTGCCTTCAACTCATGCTTAGCCCTTAACTGCCTGAACTGTCCTTCTATTCGTATCAGCCTCTTGATATATCTTTCTTAGGTTTTGGCTTAAGTCCCTGTAATATGCTTTGTACTTTATGCCTCAGTTTTAAAAACAGGGCTTCTGATCAGGGAAATGTAGTTTATTATTTTTTTTTTTTTAATTTTTTTTTTGTATTTATTTATTTTTTTACACGAACTCCCAAACATGAACCCCCCTCCCACCTCCCACCCCACATCATCCCTCCAGATCATCCCCATACACCAGCCCCAAGCGTCCTGCATCCTGC
>SJYX01004665.1:208941-235102 GCA_006410675.1 Oreotragus oreotragus
AAGAATTGATGCTTTTGAACTCTGGTGTTGGAGAAGACTCTTGAGAGTCCCTTGGACTGCAAGGAGATCCAACCAGTCCATTCTGAAGATTAGCCTTGGGATTTCTTTGGAGGGAATGATGCTGAAGCTGAAACTCCAGTATTTTGGCCACCTTATGAGAAGAGTTGACTCATTGGAAAAGACTTTGATGCTGGGAGGGATTGGGGGCAGGACGAGAAGGGGACGACAGAGGATGAGATGGCTGGATGGCATCACTGACTCGATGGAAGTGGGTCTGAGTGAACTCCGGGAGTTGGTGATGGACAGGGAGGCCTGGCGTGCTGCGATTCATGGGGTCGCAAAGAGTCGGACACGACTGAGCAACTGAACTGAACTGAACTAACTAGGGCTATAAATGATATAAATTAAACAAACCCCAAACTTGTATCATGAGCTTTGTCCCTCTGACCAGCTCTATACTCTAACAGCAAGAACAAAGTGATAAGCTTCTCTTGGTTCCATACTGTGCCAAAGTGCTAGGCCAGCAGCCCACACGCTCAGAGACTGACTGATAAAAGGAACTCATTTTTATTTCCAAGAATTTGTGTACAATCAACTTCTTTGGCTTGTTTTCTCTCTGCCATGGTTTCCCTTTCCATTCCCAGAAAGCTTGCCTGTGTGCATTTCCTTTTCTCGAGGCTATGTGCTGTTACAGGAGAAATCACTCCCTTGGGGAAATTATTGATGGGCAGCTTCTAATTTTAAGCTACAGCTGAACTAAGAAACTGAATTGCAGCTGCATTACCATTTCATTCTGCATGGAGCCCTAATGATAAATATTTAACCAGAACAACTTCCCTTTCCTTTGCTGCTATATTCTCATATAATTATTTTATTTTTTTTGAATTTTTTTTGTATTTATTTATTTTTTTACATGAACTCCCAAACATGAACCCCCCTCCCACCTCCCACCCCACATCATCCCTCCAGATCATCCCCATACACCAGCCCCAAGCATCCTGCATCCTGCATTGAACATAGACTGGCAATTCATTTCTTACATGATAGTATACATATTTCAATGCTATTCTCCCACAAACGGTTGTTCAAAACATCCACCACTCTTGTGAAACCTCTAACTGCTCCCGGTGGATGGTATTTTGCTGCTTCTATCACTAAGAAAATCAATGGTATTCCTATCACCTCCATATTCACTGATGTTTGTGTGTTAGTCACTCAGTCATGTCTGACTCTTTGTGACCCCATGGGCTGTAGCCCACCGGCTTTCTCCATCCATGGGATTTTCCAGGCAAGAATACTGAAGTGGGTTGCCATTTCCTTCTCCAGGGAATGCTCCTGACCCAGTGATCAAACCTGGTTCTCCCACATTGCAGGCAGACTCTTTACTGTCTGAACCATCAGGGAAGCCCTATGGTTCAACCCATTGTTCAGGTCATCAGCACTGCCCATCAAATATTTTCTGTTCTCCCCTAGTTCTAAGCACTTTGATGGCCCTTTGGGGTTGGGTGCAGCCATGTGACTTGCTCTGTGATAACTGCTGTCCCAGTTCTCTAATAACATAGCAATCATTTGCTCTGTCTCTACTACCTTCAATTCATCCAACAAGACTGTTGCAGCTTGAAGGTACTTTGTTTAGGAAGAGTTTACTAACCTCAAAGGCAGTTTAAGTTCCATCCTTCTTTATGTTCTCTGTCAACTGTGTTCATATTTCTATGCCAACTCTTACAATGGGTTTTGATATTTGCTTGTGGGTCTGTCCCTAAGAAATGTTGGTTTTAAGCTCTGTTTAATCAGCCCACAGATAAAGGACTCAGAGGCAAAAGTGGCAGGTTTTGAGGTATGATTCTTTTGCTTTTTATAAGCGACGGGCCCACATAAGCTTGGTTTAGAGATTTACCAGATAAAACAAAATTGGAAAACCATCATACTGCAGCATAAATTCCTCCAAGTTAGATATCTCACAAGATGTTGGAACCTTAGACTGTAACGTAATGACTGTCACAAGGCAAGTACCCAGAAGATGTTTGCTAAATGAATGAATAACTCCCTAGGCAATGTGCTAATCACTGTCCCCTTACACCTGATCTTTTATTCTAAGTACAGAATGAAAGTTAGTAACCCTTCTCCAGGTTGCCCTGGGAGACCAAAAACTCTTAGAAACAAATCTGTTTATTAAAAAACTATCATAGTTGTCATCAAAATAGCATTGCTTTAGAAGCATTTAGAGTACAAAGTTTCTTAGCAGCTTTGGTTCATTACCAAAGTAGGCATTATCTTAAAATTGATCTTATCTGAAGGTTAAACACACTTAGTTCCTTGTCAGAACACTTAACTCTCCAATATGGTCAATTACCAGATAATAGTGTCCACTTTCTCATGTCTTACTACTTAAATGGTCTGATCGATAAATAAGTACACACTGCATTATTAAGAGCTTGCTGATGTCAGACACGAATGGAAGAAGTCTCTGAACTTCTAGTCTTATTAAAAATAACATTTAAGTTCCCTATCACTTTCAGGTATTTTATAAGTCTCTACTGTGCTCATGGTGCTGAAATATAATTTTCTTTGAACCTGTGATCTGCATTAGACGTGTCACATGCAAAATGGATAGATTGTTTTTTCACTTTGTTATGAGTTTGAGTGGCATTTTATTTCTCTTAGTAATTAAGTGATAATTGACCAAGTATATTGGTTCCTCATCAACACAAAATATTTAAAAGCATCAAAATAAAAGCACTTCTGAATCCAATAATCTAATGGGAAGTGACAATATGTATATCTTGTTTGGTCATCACCAAACTTGCCAGCTCTTCTGCAGAATACAGTGGGAGATTCAGCGGAGGAAAGGAACATGGTAGGGGAGGGGGAAGGGGTATTTGATTCAGTTATCCTTTCACTAAATGTACTTTCCTTATAAATGGCTGTCTTAGAAGTCGTTTTAGTCACTTAATTTAAAAAATTTCTTTCAATCCTTTTTAAAGTAAGCTTTCTTAGACTCTACACTTACAATATTTAAAGTGAACTACAGAATTTGCAGAGAAAAGAAGTAACATTCTAACTACCTACAGAAGAATTAGTCCTAGATGCTTATGAGCACAAATTGATCTCAATGAAATTTTATTAGAAATTTATCATCAAAGATTATCCAAATCGATCCAAGAATATTTAATTTACTTAAAACAATGTTGAACATTAGCTGGCATTGACATGACCAGTTCTGATCCTGCCTCCAATACATCAATACCTAGAGCCATTGAAAGGTCTGATGCTGTAGTGGAAGCTTCGGTACTCGGGCCACCTGATGTGAAGAGCCAACTCATTGGAAGACTCTGATGCTGGCAAAGATTGAAGGCAAAAGGAGAAAGGGTCGGCAGAGGATGAGATGGTTAAATAGCATCACTGGTTCACCGGACATGAATCTGAGCAAACTCCAGGAGATAGTGAAGGACAGGGGAGCCACAAAGACTCAGACAAGACTTAGCAACTGAACAACAACAGCCACCGAAGAAAGGGATTGAATATTCTCAAACAGCAGACATGAATCAGATCCATCTCTCACAGACGAGGAAACGGATGTTCATTCTTGCCTGGCATCTGCCAGTAAGAGACAATTGTCACTTCTGAGTCTTTAAAAAAACAGGCTTCTATTCACTAATGCCTACTAGTCCTAGACAGTTTAGACTCTTAAGTTCATTTTTTTTTCTCTTGTAGACAAATGCAGTGTTTTCTCAGAGAGCCAATCTTCCTTATTTCCACATCAAAATGAGGAAGGCAAAGGTCAACATGATATTCAAAAGCATACAAATACCATGAATTTGGCCATACCCTTCCATGGAGCCTACTTAAACAAAAAGAAAATATGCATATATGATAAATTATAATTGCTAAAATATATTCCATTCCTATGATGTGTAAGATGCTCTTCTAGCCACATATATATAAGAAGTCCACAGCATGGTCTCTGGTTCTTAGTTTATAATCTACTAAAAGAAATAAAATCCTCATCATAAAAAGATAACCTACGAGACACTTAATTGACAAGTGAGATGAACAGGCCACAAGAGGGACTATTAGAGGCCAAAGTCTCAGAAAGTTTTTATGAAAAAGTGTCATTTAAGTACAGAACTCAGAAGCATAAAGAACAGAGTACATGAGTTGCAATACATGTGGAACACAGTGAGGAAAATGTTTGAAAAGTGTAGTTAATTATATAAATATCTAATAGGAGAATAATAAACGGCAAATCACAGCACTTGGATATTTCATCAGCAAAGATATCTCCATTTAAATAAATAATTCTTTTGATAAACACAATATTTATTTAAAAGCAGTTAAAAAATAAGACTACCAAAACCTTCAAGAATGTCCATTCCATTTCCGAGATTATGTTCTTAGAAATTCCAAAACTCAGTTAATGAACACCAAGATGAAAAACTGGATAAAACTTAAATGTGTAGCAATTAGAGATTAGTTATTCATGCTACCGTGTACCCATGGAATAGATCAAAACAGATGTAGGACAATAGTTAATAAAATGAAAATATACTGTTAATAAAAATATCTTGGGGGTAAATAGTTATTGTCCTAGTTTATTACCATCTGTGTATTATCAAGAACAAAAAATTATACATATAGGAAAAGATTGAGAGGATATGTATCTCAAAGTCTCTTGTTTCGTGAATTCTAAAGGGGCTAATGTCATCTCAGAGTTATGGAGATAATTTATCTTTCTTGAGGCATGGCTACCACTTAAGAGCTGAGAATCTGCCTCTTTCCCACCTACCAGTGGACACCACTGTCCATGGACGCCACTGTGGCTTATAGATGCCCATGTGTTAGTACCTTGCACGGTTCTGGAAACATTTTCTTTTCAGTATCTGTTGGTATAAAGAATTTGGAATACTTGCTAATGGATAGTCTACTTTTCTAGGACTTAGGCTTTGCCTGTTTTAGAATATACAATGTTGATAGTTGTCTTAAAAATAAAATCTTCTTTCTGATTAAAAACAGAAAAACAAAGAACTATTATCCTGTCACATGTAAAGGTAAATACTTCAACTTCTTAAAATGAATTTTTCTGGCTTAGAATATCAGAGAACATACTTATTTCTTAAGATGGCAAGGAATGTTTTACCTTCCCTGGGAAGAAACATTTAAAAACTAGATCCTAGTATGGTATTTCTGGAGTTGAATGTCTTATCTGAGCCAGAATCTCCATGAATTGTGTTGTTCAAACCTGCTTAGCCTTCCCTGGCAACGAAGGAAGGTTGGAAAGGGAGTGAAGGGAGAAGCCAGGTAAAGAGAATAATGGAACAGAGGAAAGAAAAACAGAAACCAGGTGAGAAAAGAAGGAAATAGTGATGAGAGAGGGATATTTGGGGACAGACTGGCTTTATTTCCCATGCTGGTCTGGTTCTTGTTTTATTGGAATTATTTCACCATCCTTAATTGTCATCAGTGTAAACACCCAATCTGCTCTTAAAAGAAACCATTCCCGCTGATGGAAGTAATAAATGACAGTGCCCTAGGAATGGAATCCTGAGGTCTGCATAAATCAGCGTTTGTCATCTTTTCAAATGCTAAAAAATTTCTGTGGTTCCAACATTTCCAGGAAAGGCTCAGCTGAGTTTCCATAATAATCACTTCACAGACTCTAAGTTTTCTCTTTGAATTGTCAAAAGGTTAAATCTACCCTAAATTAGAATTAAATGTGTGTGAGTGTGCATGAATGTATGCACGAACATATGCCTTACTTATGCATGCATACATCAAAACATATAGATACATAGATGTGTATATATGTAAAAATATCCATGGCTTCCCAGGTGGCTCAGCAGTAAAGAATCCAATCCGCCTGCCAATGCAGGAAAAGGGGGTTCGTTCTCTGGGTGGGGATGATCTCCTGGAGAAGGAAATGGCAACTGACTCGAGTATTCTTGCCTGGGAAATCCCAGGGACAGAGAAGCCTGGTGGGCTAGAGTGCATGTGGTTGCAAAGAGTCAGACACGAGTTAGCAACTAAACAACAATACATATCTACACACACACACACACACACACACACACACACACACACACTGTGCTCAGTCACTTCAGTTGTGTCTGACCATTTGTGACCCCGTGGACTGTAGCCCATCAGGTTTCTCTGTCCATGGGATTCTCCAAGCAAGACTACTGGAGTGGGTTGTATACATATATAAGACTATCCTTAAAATCCTCTAATTTCAGCAAGTCTTTATTCTGTTTAGTAGCTTCCAGAGTTGAAAGGTCTCAGGCAGAACCCAGCCACCTAACTCTATGGGCAATGAGTTCAACCAGGGAACATGTGTATTTTGCCCTTTGGTTCACCTGGACCTCTTTCTCCTTTTCTATTAGTCCTCTCCTTGCTTCTTCGATGGATGCCTGACCTCTTTGGACTGTACGGTTTAGCTTTTTGTAGGTGTTGCTAGAGAATTAAAAGGGTGCCAGATTCTTCCGGAGCGGGTGATGACATCTTAGGAACCTAGTCATTACTTAGACAGGAGTTTTAAAACTCAAGCAGCCTAGTGACATTCTGGAAAATAGCCATGAACATAAGCCCATAGATCAGAGCAAAGCTCAAAGGAAAGAAGGCTGGAGCGTAATGAAAAATGAACATTGGGCCAAAAAACACAAGCTGGATAGGTTGCCATATCATCATTACCTGGCTTGATTTTCTAGAATCTTTATTTGTATGAGGGGCTAGCTGATGACAATTTTAAGCAAATCTGCGACATATCAACTTTGTCCCCAAGTGGGAATGAGAAGTAAGCAACAGGATGGCACTGGAAATGCAGGTAAGGCAGAGGCCAGATGGCACTGGAAATGCAGGTAAGGCAGAGGTCGCAAACAGATGATGACTTTGGGGTGGGAGGATTGTTTTTGAGAGCAAACATATCGCATATCCTGAAAGCCAGTCTGATACTCTAGGAAAGAGAAGTTCAGAGTCCTCTGGGTAGAACGGTGACAACGAGCCCTTCATAAACACAGCCTTTAGACAAAGAAATATTCCAAGTTGAAACTCATTTGTCCTGGTTTGTTTCTCTCTTTGTCTTGCTGGAGAGTAGGCCATGGGAGCAAAGTCAACGGAAATGAAAGTATAAGAAATGAAAGAAAAAGACAGGAGAAAAGCCATTTCTAAGACACAAAATTATGTAAGATTTTTCCCTCACCTCATCTAAATTGTTTGAGTAAGGCGAGGTGGCCCCTTCGTGGATCAGCGTTCTCTCGTGGTGAAGGGGCTTGTGTAATTCGATGAAACTGTGAGCCGTGCTACGCAGGGTCACCCAAGACAGATGGGTCATAGTGAAGACCTCTGACAAATCGTGGTCCACTGGAGGAGGGAACGGCAAACCACTACAGTGTCAGGGAAGCCTGGCGTGCTGCAGTCTATGGGGTCGCGAAGAGTCGGACACGACTCAGCAACTGAACAACAACAACAAAGTGAGGGGGGCAGGACTGAGCAACTCATCGCGCCTGCAAGATGAGCGGGGAAAAGAGCTACCCCTGAGGCCACCACGGGCCTGATGTTCTACAGACACGCACTTATTGTACCCAAAACACCTGATACAGGTATGATCGTCATTTCCTAGATGAGAAAAGTGAGCCCAAAACATTCTCCTAATACCATCATCTCTTGATACAATGAGAAAAGTACATTGACAAGGACCCATTTCAAGATACTTGCTTAATTTTCGTTTGTTCCATTTCAAAGCCACTATTAGCCTATTCTCCCAAAGGGTTTTCTTTTGGAGGGCAAAGTATCTCATTTTTTTACAATAATAATATTAACCACTGTCTGTAAGATGAAGATGACAGATCAACTGAACTTTTTTTAAATGTCAAAATCAAGGTCATTAAATTTATGAGCTCCTACTCCTCCCAATTTATTCAGGAGCCTAATTTATGAGCTCCTACCAACCCACCCCCAAATTTATGAGCTCCTATCCCCACCAGGGGCTTCCCTGGTGGCTCAGATGGTAAAGACTCTGCCTGCAATGCAGGAGACCCAGGTTCAACCCCTGGGTTGGAAAGATCCCCTGGAGAAGGGAATGGCAACCCACTCCAGTATTCTTATCTGGAGAATTCCATGGATAGAGGAGCCTGGAGGGGTACTACAGTCCATGGGGTCGCAAAAGAGTTGGACACAATTGAGCGACTACCACTAACACTCCCCTTAAAAAAAAAAAAAAAAAAAAAAAAACCAACTAACTATATACCTACAAAGACCTTCAAATACTTTAAGGACTATCACTTCTACACCAAAATGAGAATTCCAAGTCTTAAAAATCTAGGTAACTGTAGCACAAAAGAGAAAATGTACTGCATTGACTTCTTGTTGGAATTTGGGTCATTTTAGAAGGCCAAGTACCTTATTTAAATTTGGAGGGAGAATAAGTTTCAATAGTCCTCTGCATACTACAAATAGTATCAGTAACAATGCAATTATCCCAGTTTTTTTTTTTTTTAAGGAGGTTGACTAAGGATGTGTTTTTAAATTGATAGCAACCTTCAAACTGCCTTACTTTGAATCATATCAATACAAGGCTTTGTTTCTCCCCAAATTGAAAACATTCCTTAGTTCCTCAGCTACACTTTCCCTTACATGGTCCTTGCATAGTATGGCAGGGCATTCCCTGCATCTGGAGGGCAGTGTGTGACACTTTAAATGCTAACGGAAAAGCACATTGTTTATACAAGCATGTCACATAACACTGTTTTGCACAAGATTCCAGCTGACTTCCTAGTACTGAATCTAAAAATGAAGCAATCACATCTTGTGTCCATAGACACTGAAGAGTTAATAATAAGTCATCCGATTTAGCTTTCTTGGAAAAGACTTGGATCCATCTTATATCTCTTATTTTATTTTGCTTTTTGTGGGGTATGGAGAGTGAGGTTATCAAAATTAAAAGTGTAAGACAGAGGTAAAACTGGTCATATCCAGACAGATGAGCCCCTGCCCTCAGATCCTTCTCAGACTCTTCAAGCTGTGCACCTTTCTGTGGGGCAATGGTCTGTGGGGTCATGAGGATGCACCCAGCCAGCTCACACATCTTCCTTTTAGGACCATGTTTTCCATGCCAGAGACACTGGACTCCCCTGCCCAGCTGGCCCTCTACCCCTTCCAGGGTCTGGATGGGCAGGCTTTTCCCCAGGAGACCATCTTCCTGAGGCCAGGCCATGCTACTTATATAGAAACCTGCAGGCCTAACGGGCCAAGGGGCAGCTGTGCGCTGCGGTGTTGAGTATGGATGAGAACTTGAATACGTGGGGTGGATGCCCATGTTCCTATGGGAAAAGTTCCTTGTGCCCCTGGAAAGAACAAAAATTGAAAAGAAAGAAGTAAGGTGGGTCTCCATACATACTCTTGCCCTGCAAATATTAGGGGTGGGTCTGGCAAAAGGAGACTCAGAGATAGAGGTATATTTAATGGTGCTTAATTTAACACAGAATGGCATAATATTTAAAAATCCTACCCCTTCATTTTGGTCTTCCCATCCAGATCAACAAGATCAAAGTTACCAGGATAAGGACTGATCAGAGAATCCTATCAGCTGAATCTATTTACAAATAAACTCCAGAAGAGTCAACTATAGAAAGACTCTTTGAGAATCTGTTGAGAAAGAAATCAACAGATGTGTCTAAAGCCTCAACACACACACACACACACACAATTAATTTAACACAGAATGGCATAATATTTAAAAATCCTACCCCTTCATTTTGGTCTTCCCATCCAGATCAACAAGATCAAAGTTACCAGGATAAGGACTGATCAGAGAATCCTATCAGCTGAATCTATTTACAAATAAACTCCAGAAGAGTCAACTATAGAAAGACTCTTTGAGAATCTGTTGAGAAAGAAATCAACAGATGTGTCTAAAGCCTCAACACACACACACACACACACATACACACACACACCATCCAGAGCGGGTTAGACTACGACCACCGAGGTTATGGACATTTTAGGTTGTTACCAGTTTCCACACTATCATCGTTCTGTAGGGTCTGCACTTCCCGAATCAGCTCCCAAACCATTTTACAGCTCCATGTCTTTTACACTGGCTTCAACTTGCCAGCAGCTTTAGCTCAAGAAAATTTTATGACAATGTATAACACCTACCCTTCATATAACACATGAAATCTCAGAATTGGCTTTCTTCCCTCTTTTTTACACATTTATTATAGGTGTTAAATTACAGTCATTCCCAAGCTTAACCCCTAAGAAACAGAGTTATCTATACCAAGCTTACTTCATACTAACTTTTTAAAGTATCATGCGGAGATATGTATTTTATTCCATAGCTAAGAAACTTTTTTACACATTTATTATAGGTGTTAAATTACAGTCATTCCCAAGCTTAACCCCTAAGAAACAGAGTTATCTATACCAAGCTTACTTCATACTAACTTTTTAAAGTATCATGCGGAGATATGTATTTTACTCCATAGCTAAGAATGGCGTGCGTTTACGAGCAAAACACACAGGCTTTGGAACCTTGGAGAGAAGGGTCAAGAGCTTGTGTAGGTCTTCTAAAGAACAAGGAAAGCAGTCACTGAGGTATATAAGTAGACAGATTAGGAGACATGTTCTGGTACAGAGAGATCCCAAAAGTTCTACTATTAGACAAAAAGGTAATCTCAAAGTCAAGGATGGAAAGATGGGATCTGGAAAACATACAAACATGGACGTCACCCTGGGTTTCAAAGGATCTTCTTTGGGACAGAACACCAGAGAGATTTTCAAATACGGATGGTGGCCTTCAGTGAATTTGGGCTGGATGTGAATGGGAAGTAAGACCTGAGTGAGTGTCGTGTGGATGCAAAGGAGAAATGAACCCAGGGGATGGGAAAGCTGGGCGCTGAGTCCCAGGGATCAGACAGGTAAATTCTTCTCCCCCAGCAGGAACTGTCCCACCCACTTCAATGCCACCAAAACGTTTCTTACCAAAGTGCTTAAGACCAAAACCGCCTCCTGTGAATGATCCCCACCAAGAGCTCAAATGCTTGGGCTCCCCTCTCTGCTTCCAGTGAACGAATCCTGCTACCAGACTATCCTGCACACCGTGCACTCCCCCACCTCATTTTTTTTTTTTTTAATATGCTCTAGGAAACACTGTGGGCAGTTTTCTGGAATTTATGCAACATTCCTGGAGGGGTCATTTTGAAGCAACAGGAAAACCTTCATGAAATTCTACTAAGGAACTGGGACTGGTCCAATTTTCCTACACAAATTTTTACTAGATGGAAATCCAGAAGTTTTGGCCTCTTCCATCCATCATAAAAACGCCCTTTGTTTAAACAAAGTCTCCACTGATGCATTTTCCAGCGCATAAGGTAATTTTCAGTGTGGTACAGAACTCACTAGGGTCCTTTAAAACCAGGGGTGGAGGAGGCGGCGGGGGGGAAGGAGAAGGGAAAAAAGTACCTACACAGCAGAAGCCTTTATGATCTATAACTGAGTACACACTGCCTTTGCAGGAAGACCGCATTTAACCGCCTGGGCTGTAATACAGTAACCCCCTCACTGCACTGACCAGCCCACAAACAGAACCAAGAAACCTGGCAAGGAACTCGATCTGCAATAACAAACCCAACTTGCAGTAAAAGCCATCTGTACAAGTGCCAATTATTCTCCTCCTCAAATGATTGGGTTCCATCTCATTTTGCTGACAAGCAAGTTATGCCACATTTTAATAGGCAATAAGATGTATTATTAAATAATTAGTAGCTAAGAAACAGAAATTAGAGGATACTTCCTTACCCAAGCATACCCTAGTACTTCAGTCTGTTGATGGAAAGCAAACCGGATCCTCCGAAGAGGACAGACTGGAACCTGACACCGTTTACTGTGAGACAATTACGAGGCTAATGAGTGTTCACAGAGACTGAAGCAGGAAAGAAATCTAGAAAATTCCACCTAACCCTGGTGATGTCTGTAGCAGGGTCCCAGAGGAGCAGAAATTTCTTCAAACCGCTCCTTGTTCTGAGCACATTAATTAAACCGTTAGAGGTAAAGGAGTATTGATGTCTTTCCCGTCTCCCCACTTCTCCCCGCAGGTAGTGTCTGGTACTTGTTCAGCCCTAAAGGTACAGTTGCACTAACTGAAAAAAGCCCCACTAAGACCAATTAAGGTCTTTACTAAGAGGCTGAAAAGAAGACAAATGAAGGCAGAAAGCCCGATTACAAGGAACCTTTGTACAGATGTAAAGCAATTAGAGTGGTCCCGGGGGGAAGGCAGCGTGGTTCCAGAAGCACACGATTTTACAGCCTGTCTAAACTTGGAACAATCTATCTTTTTTTAGGTTGAGAATAAAAGTGAACCCTATATTAGTGTCATATATCAGCTGCTAGTGCCTGCGATTGGCTCCCCCACGCCTGCTAGAGCCATAAAGCTTCTCAAAGCTCCCTGGCGGAGGGCAGCACCATTATACACTGCTCTCACAGGCAGGGAAAAAAGACCTGCCTCGTGTCAGAACTGCCTAGCAGAGGGGCTGCCCCTGATGCACAGACACCCGGAGGAGAGGGGAAGGTGGGCCGGGAAAGGGGTGGGCAGGGACTGGAAGGGAGGGTGCAGTGACGGTGGGGAGGGCCTTGGAAGGAGCCTGGAGAGCGGGTCTCTGGAAGACACTTAAGGGGGTCGCCTTGAGGAGAACAGAAAGTCAGCGCAGATTATCCTCTCAGGACGTTTTAACAGCAGCCACATTCCTGTCATTAGCCCTCCTTTTGATCTCGTTAATGCATAACATGTCAGCGTTTTATCTTTCCATACTTGATAAGCGCCAACAGATGGGTTCTTGGTGGAGACTCAGACGTAAGAATTTATACTCTGTGCTAGATTTTCTGCAAGTGAATAGACCAGAAAGGAGGGAGGGGAAAAACTTGTGCATATCCCCCCAATAATTTAGGGTCAGAAGCTCCTAAGACAAGGAAAGAATCTAGAAACTCTGGAGCCCCGTGTGTTTATGTCTACAGCAGCCCTTCTCAGCAGAAATGTAATGACCTCCGAAGAGGACAGACTGGAACCTGACACCGTTTACTGTGAGACAATTACGAGGCTAATGAGTGTTCACAGAGACTGAAGCAGGAAAGAAATCTAGAAAATTCCACCTAACCCTGGTGATGTCTGTAGCAGGGTCCCAGAGGAGCAGAAATTTCTTCAAACCGCTCCTTGTTCTGAGCACATTAATTAAACCGTTAGAGGTAAAGGAGTATTGATGTCTTTCCCGTCTCCCCACTTCTCCCCGCAGGTAGTGTCTGGTACTTGTTCAGCCCTAAAGGTACAGTTGCACTAACTGAAAAAAGCCCCACTAAGACCAATTAAGGTCTTTACTAAGAGGCTGAAAAGAAGACAAATGAAGGCAGAAAGCCCGATTACAAGGAACCTTTGTACAGATGTAAAGCAATTAGAGTGGTCCCGGGGGGAAGGCAGCGTGGTTCCAGAAGCACACGATTTTACAGCCTGTCTAAACTTGGAACAATCTATCTTTTTTTAGGTTGAGAATAAAAGTGAACCCTATATTAGTGTCATATATCAGCTGCTAGTGCCTGCGATTGGCTCCCCCACGCCTGCTAGAGCCATAAAGCTTCTCAAAGCTCCCTGGCGGAGGGCAGCACCATTATACACTGCTCTCACAGGCAGGGAAAAAAGACCTGCCTCGTGTCAGAACTGCCTAGCAGAGGGGCTGCCCCTGATGCACAGACACCCGGAGGAGAGGGGAAGGTGGGCCGGGAAAGGGGTGGGCAGGGACTGGAAGGGAGGGTGCAGTGACGGTGGGGAGGGCCTTGGAAGGAGCCTGGAGAGCGGGTCTCTGGAAGACACTTAAGGGGGTCGCCTTGAGGAGAACAGAAAGTCAGCGCAGATTATCCTCTCAGGACGTTTTAACAGCAGCCACATTCCTGTCATTAGCCCTCCTTTTGATCTCGTTAATGCATAACATGTCAGCGTTTTATCTTTCCATACTTGATAAGCGCCAACAGATGGGTTCTTGGTGGAGACTCAGACGTAAGAATTTATACTCTGTGCTGGATTTTCTGCAAGTGAATAGACCAGAAAGGAGGGAGGGGAAAAACTTGTGCATATCCCCCCAATAATTTAGGGTCAGAAGCTCCTAAGGCAAGGAAAGAATCTAGAAACTCTGGAGCCCCGTGTGTTTATGTCTACAGCAGCCCTTCTCAGCAGAAATGTAATGCCAGCTGCATAAGAAATTTACAATTTTCTAGTAGAGACAGTAAAGAACTGAAAAGAAACAGGTGATATTAACTTTCATATTTTATTTAACCCTATATATTCAAAATGTTATTATCGTGACAAGTAAGGGATATGAACACACTATCATTGTGCACTAAGTCTTAGGAATTTGCTATTTCACATGCAAAGTACATAAATTCAGACTTGTCCCATTTAAGTGCTCAGAAGTCATGTATGATTCAAGGCCACTATCCTGGACAACACACCTCTGTGTTGCAGGAAGCAAGGGTTCAGAACTTGCCCCACCAGGTGATGGTGCGTGAATTAAGTTTTCAGTGCTTCAAATTGCTCAACTTTAGGCTGAGAATCCAGCCCCATCACTCCATGGCAAATACAAGGTGAAAAAGTGGGAACAGTGGCAGATTTTATTTTCTTGGGTTCCAAAATCACTGCAGATGGTGACTGCAGCCATGAAATTAAAGAAGGCTGATCACTGAAGAATTGATGCTTTCGAATTGTAGTGCTGGAGAAGACTCTTGAGAGTCCCTTGGACTGCAAGGAGATCAAACCAGTCCATCCTAAAGGAAATCAATCTTGAATATCCATTGGAAGAATTGATGCTAACGCTCCAATACTTTGGCCACATGATGTGAAGAGATGACTCACTGGAAAAGACCCTGATGCTGGGAAAGACTAAAGGCAGGAGGAGAAGGGGGCGACAGAGGATGTGACGGTCGGATAGCATCACCCACACAATGGGCGTGAATCTGAGCAAACTTCAGGAGAGAGTGAAGGACAGGGAAGCCTGGCACCCAACAGTCCATGGGCTTACAAAGAGTTGGACATGACTGAATGTCTGAACAAGAAAAAAGCTGGGAATAATACCACTACTTTACCTCATAGGGATGTTGAGACAATTAAATATAATAATCCATAGGGAAAGCTAGTAACAGAGCCTGGCACAGAGTAAGGTACCTCAATAACTGCCAGCTACAATTTTTACTATTATTTTTTATAAACCAATCTCAAGTAAAGAAAGTTGCAATTTCCTATTGAGACATATGTTTTATAAAAGCTTTCAGGGAGTCATTCTATCTGAGGGTCCTACTGTATGACATAAATCACAGCAGATCCTCTTTAACCCATTACCCAGAGTAATGGAAATAAAAATACACAAGTGGGACCTAATTAAACTTAAAAGCTTTTGCATAACAAAGGAAACTATCTGAGGTTCCTCATTTCTACCTGTATTTATTGGAGTTGCCAAAAGAGTTCTAACAGTGATGTGGTTTAAAGCAAAATCACTTAGGAAGACTGATTAAATGATTGCTTCAATTAAATAATATACCAGGACCTGGTCTCTGCTATACACTAAGGATGTGTAGACAAGGGTAGGAATGTGGTGAGTCAGGACTCCACATCTGACGGAGATCTGGGTTGCCAGACATGCGCAAATGCTACCACACTTGAGAAGAATGGTTAGCAAGAGCATAGGCTTTAGGTAAAGAGTCTATAATTGCAGAGACCATCGTGATTTTTGATAACGGCTAATTCACACTGAGGAAGAGCATTAAAAAACGGTGGCATTTAACATTCAACAGAGAAATAATTAACTTTTAAAGTTAGCCAGTAAAAGAAAATGCCAAGGCAGTGTGGTGAGGCAGAGCTGACAACAAGAGGGGATACAACAGGAAGTTAATTAGGTGCAAGCAAACATCTTCCCTAATAGCTCATGTTCTCATTCCCAAAATGTCAACAATAGATATTAACACCAGATGCTGGCTTTACATCTCCCCTGACAGTGAGTCTGGGCCATGTGTGTGTGTGCTCAGAGAAAAAGACCCATGTGACTAAGGGGAAAAATCTGATGGGATAAGAGGCTGTGTTCTTCCTCTTAAATAATTTACAGATCCTTCATGAATGGTGGGGAAATGGGAGCTTTTAAGAGATCTCAGGTAGAACACTGGGGTGGAGAAAGACCTGGTCATGTAAGCTGCTGTCCACGTGTGGACTACCATGACATCAGGTACATTCACCTGATGGGCCATGGACCCCAAACTGCTGGGATCCCACCTGCAGAAGGCTGGGAATGTACCTCTCTTGGGATTTGCAAGCAACTTTCTCAGCACAACATGGTGAAATCACCACCCCTGGGAGTAGGAGACATAATTATAATCTTTAGAAAATTTTATAAAAAAATAATTTCTGATGATTTAAAATCATTCCCCCTTTTTTAATTTCTGTGGTTTTTTTTTTTTTTTTTGAGTTTTGAGTCTGTCAAAAAAGAGATATAACAAGTATAAGGAATTTGACACAGTTCTACTGCTGAGCCCCATACAGGCAAGGCTTATGATGCAGAATGAAACAAAATGGACTAAGTTAAGTTACACTCCACCCCTGTTGGCCACATGGAACCACCTCTGCTTCTGATTTACTCTATTTTCAGAGCAACCAGTCAAAACAGTTCTGAATACTGGTTGTTGCTTTGGGAAGTGGACTTGGAAACACTGACAAAAGAGAATAGACTGCAATTCAGCAGACAAAAAAGTGGCCAGAATGTATAAGAAGTAACTGTCTAAGCCTAATGATTATCCTGAATTCCACTATTAAACAGGTTAAATAAATCCCTTTCCAGTCTCGGGGCCTTTGCACATGCGGTTTTCTTTGTCTAGAAAGTGGTTTCCCTCCAGTCCTCTCATTCTCACCTAAGTCTTTCTCTTCTTTTAGTCTCAGCTTAGAATTTAACTTGCAAGGAGGAACTTCCTGTGCATTTCTATCTAAAGTAGGGTCTACCTCACCCTCCATCTCCTTCACTCTCCACTCAGCTTCTTGAACTTGTTTTTTTTCTTTCTTCTTTTCCTTCTTTTAAACAGCATAGGGACTTTCCTGGCGGTCTAGTGGCTAAGACTGCACACACCCAATGCAGGGGACCTGGCTTGATCCCCCGTTAGGGAAGTAAAAAGTGAAAGTGTAGTTGCTCAGTCAGGTCTGGCTCTTTGCAACCCCATGGGCTGGAGCCTGCGAGGCTCCTCTGTCCATGGAATTCTCCAGGCAAGAATACTAGAATAGGTTGCCATTCCCTTTTGCAGAGTATATCCCCAAGCCAGCAATCAATCTGGGTCTCCTGCATTACAGATAGATTCTTTACTGTCTGAGCCACCAGGAAAGTCCCTCCTCATCAGGGAACTAGATCCCAAATGCCACAACTGAAAGTTCACATGCTGCAACTAAAGATTCTGCATGCCACAGCAAAGCCTGAAGAACTCACATACTGCAACCAAGACCCAGCGAGGACAAATAAGTATTTTTAAAAAATAAATAAATAGCACCTACACACTGTGCCTATGTCTTCTGTTTCTTTGCTGAAATGTAAGCTCTGAGAAGGCACAGATAATGTCTATCCTGTTCAATTCTTTATGCTCAGGCCTGAAACATTTGCTGAATACCACTGAGAACTCTGATGCCTCCTCTGTTGCTGCAGACTCAATCCCTGGGCCAAGAAACACCAATAAAGATCCCAGGGGCCAATGGAATAATTTAGATCTCAAAGGAGTCTAGAACAAAACTTACAGAGTTTCCTATGAACAAAGACTGAATGAACATGAATGGGATAGATTCTTTACCCTCAGGGAGTTTCCGGTCTAGGAAAAGAGAAATGGTACACAGGTAGCAAACTATGCAGAGATATATGTATGTGTGTGTATATATATATATATATATATAAAGTCATTGGACTGACAGAAACTGGCCAGGCCACATGGTCAGTACGGATCTTGGGCTGACATTGTCTGAGCCAGCCAAAGAAATCTGAGAACCAAGACAAAGCACCCAGTGCAAGAATTAAGAGCAGTATCTCTAGAGTCAGATCATCTGACTTCATGACTTAACAAATCGTGAAGTTTTTGGTAACTTCCTTAAACTCCTTGCACCTCAGTTTCCTTATCTGTAAGATGAGGATATTAGTTGTATCTATTTCACAGATTAGTCTGAGGATTAAATACTTGTAAAGTGGTTAGAATCCTATCTTGCATGCAGTAAGCACTCAATAAACATTAGCGATCAAAAATACTTGGTCTCTTAAACTTGTTCACTAGTTAATGCCATCTAACTTTCATCTGTTTGGCCCATCAATTTCAGCATTTGGGTGAGGCCCACTTATATGTTCACGTACCCTTTTGTCCTGTTGCTACAGCATCTAGCACTGGCTATGAGCTGAAATCACAAGTTTGCTCCAAATGCTTACTTCCAACCACAAACCCTGATCTAGCCCCCTCCTCTGTCGAACCTTCTGTAGCAGCCAAGAGATGTGATGCCGCCTCTGTCCCAGTGCTTGCTATTATTTCATATTTGGTTTCCCTTCTAGAAAACATCAGCTTTACTGAGACGCAGTACAACACTTGGACTGGGTCCTGGGCACTGACGTTCAGGCGATTAAGAAGAGAAATAAGATTAATAAGATTTTTGTGCTTAAGCAATCTTTGCTAACATACTTCATTCAGAAATCAACTCTTCCTTAAATTCACAGCCCCGAAAGGAATACAAAATAATTAGTCTGTCCATCCATCTCAAAGTATGTATTATGTAGAAGGCAAGATACTAGACACCATGGGAGGAAAAAAAAACCCAACAAGATCTCTCTTCAAAGGGTGATTATATTTCAGTGTAACAAAGCTCAGAAGCAGCTTGCCAAAGAAGGCACTAACCTCTGATTTTCTGAGGATCAATTACATTTTGGTTTTGAGCACAGAGCTTTTTAAGCACCGGAGTGCCAATGACTGAAGCCACAAAAAAAAAGTCCTCAAAGTACCACTGGTAAATAATCATCTTTGTGATGGTTTTTGAATTTCACTTTAATCAAATCCAGTAAGACCTTCCAAATATCATTTATCCTTTAACAATCAACTCTCAATCTCTAAATCCTGGCTTTTACTTTAATCGCTCATGAAAATTCTATTATTCAAGTGCTGATTATGGTCTGTCTTGCTGTGCGCCAAGCAGCACAGTCACTAAGCCCACAGGCTGCTCTACATCCCCCACGTTACCACCCCAGAACCGGAGCCAGAGAAGTACCTGGGAGTGAAGGGCTCTGGGCTGGAGCCCGGGGTCAGGTCTCGGACAGCTGTGGCAAGTTATTTACCCTCCTCGGGCCAGTTGTAAACTGAAGTAGTAGCTCCTCTCTTATGAGGTTTGAGGAGATTCAATGACTACAAAATGCTTAAGATTTCTTGACCTTCAGTATCTCAGCCATTTTTACTACCTGTGTTGTTTGCTAAATTGCTTTAGTCGAGTCTGACTCTGCAACTCTATGGACTGTAGCCCACCAGGCTCCTCTGTCCATGGAATTCTCCAAACAAGAATACTGGAGTGGGTTGCCATGCCCTCCTCCAGGGGATCTTCCCGACCCTGGGACTGAGCCTGGGTCTCTTCCATCTCCTGCACTGGCAGGCAGGCTCTTTGCAACCAGTGCCACCTCTTAATCAGGAACCACTCTTGCTCTCTATACACCTCCCAACTCCCTGACTCTCCACCACAGGTATAGGGCACACACTTGGAGTCTAGAAAAGGGTTTGCCAAGTCACAGGATGAAACCCCGTTAGTTCACAGTCACTCAGCTGGAATTCCTAGGCAGCAACTGCCTGATGAACAGTGAATTATGAGAGACTGGTGGTGTGGTGGGTATGGTGGAACAGCAGAGGCAACATCACATCGAGTTTATTTTAAGGAGATTGAAAGGAGCCACGTATCAGATAACCTTTTCCATGGTTTCATGCAGACATAGAAGCAACTGGATGGATCTGAATGTATGCTCCTGTTTTGCCTATTATTAGCTACGAGTGGTCTTAGTAAGTTACCTTTAACTTCTGGGGCCTCAGTTCCCAGACAGCACAGGGTCCCTCCTGCTGACACCCTGAGGTGCTGACTGCATGGGGTGGGTGACTTTGCAACACAGGCTACAAGGGAAGGAAGTGTGAGCCCAGCTCTAAATACCTCCTCGGGCTGTCATCTCCCTCCCACTTGACTAGTCAGTTTATAACTGGACTACTGAAGAAGCTTATAACTCGCTTATTCATCACCCGCTAGAACTTCCACCCGAGTAAGTGAAAGTCGCTCAGTCGTGTCTGACTCTTTGCAACCCCATGGATTATACAGTCCATGGAATTCTCCAGGCCAGAATACTGGAGTGGGTAGCCTTTCCCTTTTCCAGGGAATCTTCCCAACCCCAGGGATTGAACCCAGGTCTTCTGCATTGCAGGCGGATTCTTTACTAGCTGAGCCACAAGGGAAACCCTCCACCTGAAGGAGTGGGAAAAGATAACATGAGCCAGCAGAGAGGGCTTCCCAGGTGGCGCTAATGGGAAAGAACCAGCCTGCCAATGCGGGAGACAAGGAGACATGGGTTCGATACTTGGGTTGGGAAGATCCCCTGGAGGAGAGCATGGCAATCCACTCCAGTATCCTTGCCTGGAGAATTCCACAGAGGAGCTTGGTAGGCTACAGTCCATGGGGTCACAAAGAGTCAGACATGACTGAAGCACGCACACCAGAAGAGAAGAGAGTGGTATGAATGGCACACTCTATGGGGCCAGGGGGTCTCTCGGAGTCTCAGATTAAAGGAGGCCGTATGTCTGACTTTAATTCAAAAAGACACATGCACCCCTATGCTTGCAGTAGCCAGGATACGGAAACAACCTAAATGTCCATCAAAGGATGAACGGATAAGCAAGAGGTGATACATATATACACTGGAATGCTACTCTGTCATAAAAAGGAATGAAATGATGCCATTTGCAGCAATATGGACACAACTAGACATTGCCACACTAAGNCACAGGTAGCAAACTATGCAGAGATATATGTATGTGTGTGTATATATATATATATATATATAAAGTCATTGGACTGACAGAAACTGGCCAGGCCACATGGTCAGTACGGATCTTGGGCTGACATTGTCTGAGCCAGCCAAAGAAATCTGAGAACCAAGACAAAGCACCCAGTGCAAGAATTAAGAGCAGTATCTCTAGAGTCAGATCATCTGACTTCATGACTTAACAAATCGTGAAGTTTTTGGTAACTTCCTTAAACTCCTTGCACCTCAGTTTCCTTATCTGTAAGATGAGGATATTAGTTGTATCTATTTCACAGATTAGTCTGAGGATTAAATACTTGTAAAGTGGTTAGAATCCTATCTTGCATGTAGTAAGCACTCAATAAACATTAGCGATCAAAAATACTTGGTCTCTTAAACTTGTTCACTAGTTAATGCCATCTAACTTTCATCTGTTTGGCCCATCAATTTCAGCATTTGGGTGAGGCCCACTTATATGTTCACGTACCCTTTTGTCCTGTTGCTACAGCATCTAGCACTGGCTATGAGCTGAAATCACAAGTTTGCTCCAAATGCTTACTTCCAACCACAAACCCTGATCTAGCCCCCTCCTCTGTCGAACCTTCTGTAGCAGCCAAGAGATGTGATGCCGCCTCTGTCCCAGTGCTTGCTATTATTTCATATTTGGTTTCCCTTCTAGAAAACATCAGCTTTACTGAGACGCAGTACAACACTTGGACTGGGTCCTGGGCACTGACGTTCAGGCGATTAAGAAGAGAAATAAGATTAATAAGATTTTTGTGCTTAAGCAATCTTTGCTAACATACTTCATTCAGAAATCAACTCTTCCTTAAATTCACAGCCCCGAAAGGAATACAAAATAATTAGTCTGTCCATCCATCTCAAAGTATGTATTATGTAGAAGGCAAGATACTAGACACCATGGGAGGAAAAAAAAACCCAACAAGATCTCTCTTCAAAGGGTGATTATATTTCAGTGTAACAAAGCTCAGAAGCAGCTTGCCAAAGAAGGCACTAACCTCTGATTTTCTGAGGATCAATTACATTTTGGTTTTGAGCACAGAGCTTTTTAAGCACCGGAGTGCCAATGACTGAAGCCACAAAAAAAAAGTCCTCAAAGTACCACTGGTAAATAATCATCTTTGTGATGGTTTTTGAATTTCACTTTAATCAAATCCAGTAAGACCTTCCAAATATCATTTATCCTTTAACAATCAACTCTCAATCTCTAAATCCTGGCTTTTACTTTAATCGCTCATGAAAATTCTATTATTCAAGTGCTGATTATGGTCTGTCTTGCTGTGCGCCAAGCAGCACAGTCACTAAGCCCACAGGCTGCTCTATATCCCCCACGTTACCACCCCAGAACCGGAGCCAGAGAAGTACCTGGGAGTGAAGGGCTCTGGGCTGGAGCCCGGGGTCAGGTCTCGGACAGCTGTGGCAAGTTATTTACCCTCCTCGGGCCAGTTGTAAACTGAAGTAGTAGCTCCTCTCTTATGAGGTTTGAGGAGATTCAATGACTACAAAATGCTTAAGATTTCTTGACCTTCAGTATCTCAGCCATTTTTACTACCTGTGTTGTTTGCTAAATTGCTTTAGTCGAGTCTGACTCTGCAACTCTATGGACTGTAGCCCACCAGGCTCCTCTGTCCATGGAATTCTCCAAACAAGAATACTGGAGTGGGTTGCCATGCCCTCCTCCAGGGGATCTTCCCGACCCTGGGACTGAGCCTGGGTCTCTTCCATCTCCTGCACTGGCAGGCAGGCTCTTTGCAACCAGTGCCACCTCTTAATCAGGAACCACTCTTGCTCTCTATACACCTCCCAACTCCCTGACTCTCCACCACAGGTATAGGGCACACACTTGGAGTCTAGAAAAGGGTTTGCCAAGTCACAGGATGAAACCCCGTTAGTTCACAGTCACTCAGCTGGAATTCCTAGGCAGCAACTGCCTGATGAACAGTGAATTATGAGAGACTGGTGGTGTGGTGGGTATGGTGGAACAGCAGAGGCAACATCACATCGAGTTTATTTTAAGGAGATTGAAAGGAGCCACGTATCAGATAACCTTTTCCATGGTTTCATGCAGACATAGAAGCAACTGGATGGATCTGAATGTATGCTCCTGTTTTGCCTATTATTAGCTACGAGTGGTCTTAGTAAGTTACCTTTAACTTCTGGGGCCTCAGTTCCCAGACAGCACAGGGTCCCTCCTGCTGACACCCTGAGGTGCTGACTGCATGGGGTGGGTGACTTTGCAACACAGGCTACAAGGGAAGGAAGTGTGAGCCCAGCTCTAAATACCTCCTCGGGCTGTCATCTCCCTCCCACTTGACTAGTCAGTTTATAACTGGACTACTGAAGAAGCTTATAACTCGCTTATTCATCACCCGCTAGAACTTCCACCCGAGTAAGTGAAAGTCGCTCAGTCGTGTCTGACTCTTTGCAACCCCATGGATTATACAGTCCATGGAATTCTCCAGGCCAGAATACTGGAGTGGGTAGCCTTTCCCTTTTCCAGGGAATCTTCCCAACCCCAGGGATTGAACCCAGGTCTTCTGCATTGCAGGCGGATTCTTTACTAGCTGAGCCACAAGGGAAACCCTCCACCTGAAGGAGTGGGAAAAGATAACATGAGCCAGCAGAGAGGGCTTCCCAGGTGGCGCTAATGGGAAAGAACCAGCCTGCCAATGCGGGAGACAAGGAGACATGGGTTCGATACTTGGGTTGGGAAGATCCCCTGGAGGAGAGCATGGCAATCCACTCCAGTATCCTTGCCTGGAGAATTCCACAGAGGAGCTTGGTAGGCTACAGTCCATGGGGTCACAAAGAGTCAGACATGACTGAAGCACGCACACCAGAAGAGAAGAGAGTGGTATGAATGGCACACTCTATGGGGCCAGGGGGTCTCTCGGAGTCTCAGATTAAAGGAGGCCGTATGTCTGACTTTAATTCAAAAAGACACATGCACCCCTATGCTTGCAGTAGCCAGGATACGGAAACAACCTAAATGTCCATCAAAGGATGAACGGATAAGCAAGAGGTGATACATATATACACTGGAATGCTACTCTGTCATAAAAAGGAATGAAATGATGCCATTTGCAGCAATATGGACACAACTAGACATTGCCACACTAAGTGAAGTCAGAGAAAGACAGTTACCACATGGTATCACTCACATGTGACACAAATAAATCTATCTATGAAACAGACACACAGTCAGGAACGAAGGGACAGACTGGTGGCCAAGGGGGAACTGGAGAGAGAGGAGGAGGAGGAGGCTGGGGTTAGCAGATGTAAACTTTTACATATAATGGATGAACAACAAGGTCCAACTGCATAGCACAGAGAACTATATTCAATACTGTAGGAGAAAATATAATGGAAAAGCATTTTTTTAAAAAAGAACGTGTGTGTGTGTATATATATATATACTTGAACCACTTTGTTGTATAGCAGAAATTAACATAAAGTTGTAAATCAACTCTACTTCAATAAAATAAAAATAAAATAGAGGTACGACAAGGGTAGAAGGAAGGAGATGTGGCCTGGAATCCTGCCTGACGCCAGGGTCGGGGAGCCGAGGGCACTGTGCAAAGTCCTGCAGGAAACGTCCCATCTGTCTGTTCTGCCAGGGACCAGCTCCCACCCGGGGTGGGTCTCGGGCCAGGCAGCTGCACACAGCAGGCAGAGAGGAGCAGTGGTCCTGAGGACAGGGGGGCAAGGGCTGCTGGGTGGCGGGGATTCTCTTCTGCTTTCTGCATTCCTGCTGGCATGATTTCACCCACTCTCATTCAGAGTGAGAAGAGAAGAGGAAACAGCGGAGAAAAGAAACATCCTGGAACACAGTATTACACAGTGTATTACTTGTTCACACACGCCTGCCTTGATGACAGAGCACCCATTACTAACCATGTGGCCGGCGCTGTGGACACTGAGATGAGTGAGGTGCAACCCCAGTCCTCAAGGAAAGTACGGTCTAAGGGAACAGACCGACACACACTGGATGATTTTAGAGCAGTGCATGGACTATGACGGGCATGCCTGGTGGCTCAGACAGTGAAGAATCTGCCTGCAATGCGGGAGACTTGGGTTCGATCTCTGGGTTGGGAAGATGCCCTGGAGAAGGGCATGGCAACCCACTCCAGTATTCTTGCCTGGAGAATTTCATGGACAGAGGAGCCTGGCGGGCTACAGTCCATGGGGTCTCACAGAGTTGGAGACGAAGCACAGCACACGGACTATGACAAAGATGTGCTTACGTATCATAGGAGTCTTAGTGGCGGCCCAGCTCTAACCTGGGATGGAGGAGGGGGTGGGGGGAGGGTCAGGGGAGACAAGCAGCAGCACCTCATGAGGGCGATGGGGAGGAGCGGCAGTGGGAGTCCAGGCATGGGACAAAATGGTGTGAGGAGTGACCAGCACTCTGGGGCTGGAAGGAGGAGAGTCACGAGTCACACACAGAGCCACACCACAGCCCAGAAAGGGAAACTCGCCCTGGGATAGTGTGAACTCCTGGCTGCACAGAAGGTGGCAGCTTTATATAGCTCACACGGGAGGACGGCTGCCAAAAAGGCTGGGGACTGCTGCACTACACGGCCTTCAAGCACTCATCCAACCCTGAGATGCTGTGATTCTAATCCCAATAAATCATTCACACTACAGCAACCCTTTGCAGAATACCCTGCATTCTCCACAAGCTCTCTGGACCCAGGTGAGAGGGAGCAGGCAAGAGCAGAAGACTACAGGAGAAAGTGAGAGGCTCGCTGTACAGAGGGCTTTCTTCCCAAACTTCCGAGTCAAAGGCACAACAGACACTGCTCTGCAAACAGCCACCTGTCAGCTTATCTGAGGCAAGTACTAGCACGTGCTGGACGAGCACAGGCGGCCGGAGGAGCCCTTTCTTGCCTGTTTTCCCAATTAACTATATTCTTCGATGCCTTTGAAGGAGAGAGTCCCTCCTGAAAACATCCCAGAGTTTGGAGGGAGGAGAAGGACTTTCAAGCAGTATTGGTAATTCTAAACTTGTTAAATGGAAAAAGCTTTGTTCCAAAACAAATGGTTTTTCGGTGTGGGGGTGGGTGGGAATA
>SJYX01004665.1:237086-326475 GCA_006410675.1 Oreotragus oreotragus
GGGAGGGTCAGGGGAGACAAGCAGCAGCACCTCATGAGGGCGATGGGGAGGAGCGGCAGTGGGAGTCCAGGCATGGGACAAAATGGTGTGAGGAGTGACCAGCACTCTGGGGCTGGAAGGAGGAGAGTCACGAGTCACACACAGAGCCACACCACAGCCCAGAAAGGGAAACTCGCCCTGGGATAGTGTGAACTCCTGGCTGCACAGAAGGTGGCAGCTTTATATAGCTCACACGGGAGGACGGCTGCCAAAAAGGCTGGGGACTGCTGCACTACACGGCCTTCAAGCACTCATCCAACCCTGAGATGCTGTGATTCTAATCCCAATAAATCATTCACACTACAGCAACCCTTTGCAGAATACCCTGCATTCTCCACAAGCTCTCTGGACCCAGGTGAGAGGGAGCAGGCAAGAGCAGAAGACTACAGGAGAAAGTGAGAGGCTCGCTGTACAGAGGGCTTTCTTCCCAAACTTCCGAGTCAAAGGCACAACAGACACTGCTCTGCAAACAGCCACCTGTCAGCTTATCTGAGGCAAGTACTAGCACGTGCTGGACGAGCACAGGCGGCCGGAGGAGCCCTTTCTTGCCTGTTTTCCCAATTAACTATATTCTTGGATGCCTTTGAAGGAGAGAGTCCCTCCTGAAAACATCCCAGAGTTTGGAGGGAGGAGAAGGACTTTCAAGCAGTATTGGTAATTCTAAACTTGTTAAATGGAAAAAGCTTTGTTCCAAAACAAATGGTTTTTCGGTGTGGGGGTGGGTGGGTGGGAATACTGCTAGCCAAATGTCATCTTTGCTTATTCTTGATAAACTTGCTAAAATGTCTCCTAATCCTCAGAAGGTTCTAAGCCATGTTGATCATCTTTTAAAATAAGGTCACTGAATTTAGAGAGCCAGGAACTGCAGTCCTCTGCATGTGTTAACACCATCTAGTACAGCAGATCTACCTAAAGCCAGACACTTTAAAAACTCCAGCTTTCACAAACTTCTCTCAAAACACAGTCAAGGGTGTCAGACTTAGTAGTTGCATAGGCCACCTTGAACTGGGTGTGACTGCCTGCAGTGGAGGAGACCCGCGTTAGATCCCTGGGTCAAGAAGATCCCCTGGAGAAAGAAATGGCTACCCACTTCAGTATTCCTGCCTGGAGAATTTCATGGACAGAGAAGTCTGGTGGGCTACAGTTTGAAGTGAAAGTCATTCAGTCGTGTCCAGCTCTTTGTGACCCCATGGATCGTACAGTCCATGGAATTCTCCAGGCCAGAGTACTGGAGTGGGTAACCTTTCCCTCCTCCAGGAGATCCTCCCAATCCAGGGATCGAATCCAGATCTCCTGAATTGCAGGCGGATTCTTTACCAGGTGAGCCACAAGGGAAGCCTGGGCTACAGGTTATGGGGTCGCAAAGAGTCAGACATGACTGAGCGATTAACACTTTCACTTTCACAGAACAGGGCAGGAACTGAGAAATTAGGGAACAACCAGTGTTAGGCAGTATGACAGAATCACTGGTGGGACATTTTGGCTCCTCTCTCTCACCCCCCTCATTTTTCTCTGTCACTAGGTCTTTCTGCTTTACCTCGTAAAGGTGTTTCGCTGACATCTACTCTGCCACGTCCACCACATTGCCTTGGTTCAGATGTCAGTCCACTTCCCTTTCAACCCCTTTCTCTGCATAAAAGCTAGCCATGTTTAGGGGCCTGGATTAGGGCAAGGCAAGCGAGGTGCCCAGGCACAAAGTTCAAGGAGGCCATCATCTCGGGACTGTGTGAGGACCAAGCCTCAACACGCTTGACCCTCAGAGGGGGCGCTTCCCTGTGTTTTGTACCCTGTGTGCTTCTCTTGACTCATCCTAATCCTGGTTCCACTACGTTTCTAAAACTTAGCATCAGGGACTGCCCTGGTAGTCCAGGGGCTAAGATTCGAGCTCCCAATGCAGGGGGCCCGTGTTCATTCCCTGGTCAGGGAACTAGATCCCACATGCTGCCAAAGATAAATAAATAAATATTAAAACAAAACAAAACAAGAACCCCCAACAAAAACTTAGCATCAAACCCTAAAGCTCCACCATGCCCATACCATACACTCCCCTGCAGGAGCTGAGCAGGGGCTACCTTTCCGTCCCCATCTCTCAGACTCTCACCGTCTCACACCAAATACTACATTCCTTTCCTCTCAGCAGGCCCCTAAATACACACTGTTGCTTCACACATTTGAGCTGTACTACATACACTACAGCACACTCCCCTTCATGAAAATCCCTGAAAAAATCCTCAAATTCCCGTACAAGTCTCCCTTATATTTATTTAAATATAGATATAAAAAATAAAAAAGTTTCCCTTACATGTTTCTACCTTAGAAGCTTACCGTGGAATCACCACTTCATTTTGCTCTTCCAGATTTTAGCACACAGCATCTATTTACTTCCATCACTATGCTTGTCACAGAATTTTATCTGTCTAGGTGTCAGCTGGGCTTCCCAAGTAGCACAGCAGTAAAGAATCCACCTGTCAATGCAGGAGACACAGGAGATCCGGGTTCAATCCCTGGATCAGGAAGATACCCTGGAGAAGGAAATGGCGACCCACTCCAGAATGCTTGCCTAGGAAACACCATGGACAGAGGAGCCTGGCGGGCTACCATCCATGGGGTTGCAGAAGAGGCAGACACAACTAAGCTTGCAGGCACATGTCAGTTGCTGGCAATCACAGTCCTCTGGGGGATACACAGTATCTTTTCAAGGACACATCCCCAGAGGTCCCCACAATTCCTACCAGAATTGGCCTTCAAGCTTCCCTTGTAGCTCAGTTGGTAAAGAATTTGCCTGCAGTGCAGGAGACCTGGGTTCGATCCCTGGGTTGGGAACATCCTCTGGAGAAGGAAATGGCAACCTACTCCAGTATCCTTGCCTGGAAAAGCTCATGGACAGAGAAGCCTGGTGGGCTGCAGTCCATGGGGTCGCAAAGAGTTGGGCACGACAGAGCGACTAACACTTAACACTTACATTTTTGTTGAATAGATGAATGTGCATTCTGTTGAATACACGAGCTTAGTGTTCCATCTTTCCTCCTTTAAACAGAATCCGTTCCAGGGTTCAAAGCAACAAAAGGGACTTCCAACCATGGGAGTAGGAGCCAGATTGGTCATCACAGAGGCAGGTCTATGTGTCCAGGTTGCTGACTTCCCTTCAGTGTGAACTGAAGAGTCAGCTCCATGACAGCAGAGCTGGCTGCCAGAAGCAAAGTTAGCACATTTGTGAAACATCATTGATAAAGATGATGAAATATTCCATTTTGTTTACTTTAATTAGCTATAATTAAAACATCACAGGGAGTCTGTAAAAGCCATTTACATCTACTTAATCTAGATCTTTGGAAAAGTGTTTGATACTGTCCTATCTCTGAGATTGGAAAGGTTCCATAAATTTCAGTTGACTGATTCCTCCCTCCTCTTCTCTTAGAAACAAAGTAGTATGTAGGCTATTGTAAAAACTACAAGTTTTTTTCAAGTGTTAGACTGGGGAAGTACAGCATGATCTTCAGTTAACACAAACCAAGAGAATGCCTTGTGTTGAACTCCTAATAGGACTGAAAGAAAAGTCTGAGTGGTTTGAAGACCAAGTTGAGGAGAAGGGAGAGCCGGGGGAGCGGGGGTCAGCGTGCTTCTTGTTGGTATGGATGCAGCTGTGTGTACACTGGTGAGGGTGGTAGAAGAGGGCTAGATCTGCCCTGTTCAATACAGTACCAACTCTTCACGAAAGGGCTACTTGAGCAAATTAAAAGTAAATAAAATGAAAAAAAAATGTAGTCCCTCTGCCTCACATTTCAGGCGTATGACATAGCTAGTGTCTCCTGTACTAGATGAAGCAGAATGCTTTCATCATTCCAGGAAGTTCTACAGAGCAGTGATGGCCTGGACTACGTAAGCTTGCATTTTCTTAGCTTCTGCAGCCTGGGGAGCAAGGATGCCCATTCCTTTCCCCAGTTCATAATAAATATGCACACACTAAGCATTTTCTCTTTCACCTGCTAACAACCAAGTGTGTGCTAAGTCACTTCAGTCGTATCCAACTCTTTGCGACCACATGGACTGTAGCCCGCCAGGCTCTTCTGTCCGTGGGATACTCCAGGCAAGAATACTAGAGTGGGGTGCCATTCCCCCCAGTAGGGACAACAGTTTCTAAGCTGTGGGAACAGATGTCACCATTATAGTTTCCTTTCTAGGTAAACATGAAAAATATCAATTGATACACCCAGAGTTGGCTCCCTTAAGAGACATCAAGTGATGGATGGATACTAGAAATTTGAGAACACTTCAGAATTGAATGTGGCACCCACGGAGAGCTCCAAGGCAGAGAGAGGGAGGAGAGACAGAACACCAAAGGCACAAATTAGCCAAATCTGATGGAAAGCCTGCACCGAAGAGCCTGAGAAACCGGCCAGGGAGCCCAGGACTCCAGGTTCACTCTGAGTCTAACGTGCAACATGTTCCATGCCCCCAGGAGGTGCCACCATGACGAACAGGGGCTATTCTAGGGCCCAGTCAAAAACTTGTAAATGAAAGCTATCAAGGAAAACAGATTCTTTAATTGAAGTCATTACACTGATGGCTGCCAACTAGTGAAGATTTCTAAGCACTTTCTCCAGCTATCCTTCCACTGGGAGTCAACAAGTTGGTTTTGTCTTGCCCCTTCTGCAGATATGTGCTCACACCTTAAATAAACACTCACTAGGCACATCCCACTCTGTAAGGAGATGAACCGAAAAATCCTAAGATCCAGTCCGAAAGAGAAGCCAAGGGCATTCTTCGCCAAGCATTAGATTGGTTTCACATGAGGTGATTAGACTCTTTCGTGCTAATTGCACTAGAAAGAACTAATTAGAAAAATCTACCATTCAGCTAGTGAGAGCTGGGCCCTAACCATCTCAGTGCTTAACTTCTCAGGTTGTAAAATATCACTTTTTTTCTCATGCCCCTTCTGAAAAACTTGTCACTGTGTTAAATTCCAGCAGTCAGGCTAGGCATTAAACAACTGAAGCTGCACTTACAAAATGCCTACACATGCTAGAAAGAGTTGACTACCGCTCTGCCCATGCCTTCTTGCTGTTTCGGAAGGGTAAATATGATAGATCAAAGACTGCTAACTAGCCGTGTATTGAACTGTAATGAATTCTGCCCCATTTCTCAGTGCAACCTTCTCAGGGCCTCTGTGCCTTTTATTCTGGGGCCCGTTAATAATGCAGGATAAGCAATTTCACATGTGATGCTGTTACTCTAAGAGGAAGAGTTCATTAAAAAGCAATGATATCACCTGATTGAGACGCACATCCCTGCCAAGGGTTATAGCATCTATCAAAAAGCTGATGGAATGAGAGTAATGAAGAGCTAATAAATCAGGGCCCCTTATTATACGATAAACTCATTATACGGTAAACATTATACAGTATAAGTAAACACTGGAAAACAGAAAATCAGCCACATTACTAGGAGGAAAGCTACAGTAATGCTTTCTCAGAAAAGTGAAATTCAGAGGAGGGCTCTGAATTTCATGTATTTACATATTATGTCCATTTAAAGAACAATATTAAGGAAATGTCTCTGCAGCTCAACACCCTTCCTACCCCAAAAGCACTTCTTCAGAAAGACTTTGCAGTCCTATTGGCAAGAGCCCAGACCCTATATGCTGCAAGATGACACGTGAATATTTTACATTAGTAAAATGTAAGTGTCAGAACTTCTGGCTTTGGAATTAAATGCTAGAGATCTGTGGTGCCCATTCCCTAACCCCAAGGTAGAAAGTTTTCAAGGAGACAAAGTTTAACTTGTTCCAGTACATCATGTTCCAGTGATGCTGACTTTAACTTCTGAATTTCCAATAAGGGTCAAGAATGAGAACTGAACTCTGCGTCTGTAGCAACCTCTGGCAAGCTGAGATGTTATTTGCCATGTAGGTGTGTTCCCTACAGTCCATTCTTAATTACCCATAACATGAGTAGATAAAGTTCGGATAAAGGGCCTTCCTGGGGTTATTCTGCTGCTCATTAGCACTTCTAAGCAGAATGTGAAAGAAGTAGCAAGATTTACATCCTTCAGTTGTGTCTTCTGTGAACAATTTCAAAAAGTAGTACTTGTTAGAACAAGGGACTAAAAAAATGGTTACAGGAAGGTTTGGGAAAAATCTGGAAATTTCAGTTTCTAGGTATACCTCACCCTTTAGGCACATTTCTCCTGACAGCTATGCTGCTGCTGCTGCTGCTGCTGCTAAGTCACTTCAATCGTGTCTGACTCTGTGTGACCCCATAGACGCCAGCCCACCAGGGTCCCCCATCCCTGGGATTCTCCAGGCAAGAATACTGGAGTGGGTTGCCATTTCCTTCTCCAATGCATGAAAGAGAAAAGTGAAAGTGAAGTCGCTCAGTCTGTCTGACTGTTAGCGACCCCATGGACTGCAGCCCACCAGGCTACTCCGTCCATTGGATTTTCCAGGCAAGGGTACTGGGGTGGGGTGCCATTGCCTTCCCCGGACAGCTATGCTACATTCTTAAAAATACTTTTTTTGCACTGTAAACCATATGTTATTTCAAAGACTCTTAAGTTATTATGGTGTGTGTCTGTCTATCTGTCTGTCTGTCTACCATACATGAACACACATTATAGGTAATGGGAGAGAAAAACTAATAGTGAGGTTCCCATGTATATATTTATTCCCATTTTATAAATGAGGCATTAGAGGCTCAGAAAAGTCACCTGGTTTTCTTGGGATTAAACAGCTAAGTGATAGAACTGGCATTTCAATCGTTGCTGGTCCTGACTTCAACTTCAAATTATGTCTCTTTTCTTTTCAAAGCATCTCTAGCACCCCCAACCCTCCACACTGCAGCTTAGAGAGTATTTTGCTTTGAATTTCACCATAAGGCTTAATTTTGTCCAATACACTTTTAAAATAATCATTATAAATTAATCAGTCTCTGTGACAAGGCAGCAGGAAGAAAAAAAAGATAATCAAGTCACTGGTCGGTCAGAAGTTAGATTCTCACTGGTATAACACAGAAACCTGGGTCTGGATTTGAACCAAATGTTCTTCTCTGACAGTCTATAGTCCAATATTTTTTTGGTCAAGGTTTTTCATGTAAGTGACTTCTCCATGAGCCAAAAAAAAAAAAGTCAGTCCAAGGCTTACTCTCTACTCTTTCTCTAACAATATAAAAGCTAAAGAAGTGAGACACGTTGTTATCATCTGGCAAGATACTAACTGAACCATGAAGAAAATCTCAGGTTCTCACCCCCACATATCATTTTTAACACTTCAGTAGCTTCACTTTTCTCACATGGTCAAGAACCAAGGTTGAGGATTGGTATTCAACAGCAGTGCTAGACTGTCTTTTTATTTTCATTAATGTATAATCCTTATTAATATGATAGATGACCCAGAAGTGAGGAGACATAAAAATTTTAGAAAACACTGTTAACATCATCTAATTACAATGAAGCTACTGGAAGAGAGAACATTATTTCAAATTCTGTGTTGAAAACCCTGACGTGTTGTTTTGGAAAGCAGAGATGTGATGGCAGTACCCAATATCCCTGTCAAATTTATACAGATAACAAGACAGAAGCTATTGTAGTGGTGCAACCAGGTAGTAACAGTAACAAATATACCATTAAAGTGAGGAAGAAAGTGTTTCTTTGATTACATTCAATATTCACAACATTATTTGTTTTTAAAATGAGGAAACTTAAACCTTAAAAATGCATTCTAATATATTAAAACATTAGGTACAGCCAAATACTGTTTGATTTCATTTATATGAGGTGCCTAGCATAGTCAAATTCACAGAATCCAAAAGTACACTGGTAGATATAGATACCAGGAACTGGTGGGGGTGGGAAGGGGTGGGGGATGGGGAGTTAAGTGTTTAATGGGGACAGTTTCAGTTGGGGAAGGTGAAAAATTCAGGACATGGAAAATGGTGAGAATAGTGCAAAAAATGTACTTAGTGCCACTGAACTGGGCAGTTAAATATAGTTAAAATAATATGTTTTATAGTATGTGACTTTTACCATAAAAAAATAAAAAATAAAAATAAAGTAAAATGAGGAAACTAAGAAGCAGAAATGGGGCTGGCTATGCAGATGGGTTAGGTGGAATGGTCTAGTATGAAAGGTAGGAAGGAAAATCAGTAGCTTCACTTTTCTCACATGGTCAAGAACCAAGGTTGAGGATTGGTATTCAACAGCAGTGCTAGACTGTCTTTTTATTTTCATTAATGTATAATCCTTATTAATATGATAGATGACCCAGAAGTGAGGAGACATAAAAATTTTAGAAAACACTGTTAACATCATCTAATTACAATGAAGCTACTGGAAGAGAGAACATTATTTCAAATTCTGTGTTGAAAACCCTGACGTGTTGTTTTGGAAAGCAGAGATGTGATGGCAGTACCCAATATCCCTGTCAAATTTATACAGATAACAAGACAGAAGCTATTGTAGTGGTGCAACCAGGTAGTAACAGTAACAAATATACCATTAAAGTGAGGAAGAAAGTGTTTCTTTGATTACATTCAATATTCACAACATTATTTGTTTTTAAAATGAGGAAACTTAAACCTTAAAAATGCATTCTAATATATTAAAACATTAGGTACAGCCAAATACTGTTTGATTTCATTTATATGAGGTGCCTAGCATAGTCAAATTCACAGAATCCAAAAGTACACTGGTAGATATAGATACCAGGAACTGGTGGGGGTGGGAAGGGGTGGGGGATGGGGAGTTAAGTGTTTAATGGGGACAGTTTCAGTTGGGGAAGGTGAAAAATTCAGGACATGGAAAATGGTGAGAATAGTGCAAAAAATGTACTTAGTGCCACTGAACTGCACAGTTAAATATAGTTAAAATAATATGTTTTATAGTATGTGACTTTTACCATAAAAAAATAAAAAATAAAAATAAAGTAAAATGAGGAAACTAAGAAGCAGAAATGGGGCTGGCTATGCAGATGGGTTAGGTGGAATGGTCTAGTATGAAAGGTAGGAAGGAAAAAGGCTTGACTTCTGACAGGGCCTTTCCAGGAAACCTTGAGTCTTCTCCAGAGTGAAAGAGACAACACAAAAGATAGAATACATGGAGGGACTCACTCATGAACTGCCATCGTCAGGAAGATCTCCCTGTGTTGCTGCTCGCTGAATTTCTTCTGAACTCCAGTTGGGGAGAGGGCTTGTCAGGTGGTACAGTGGGAAAGAATCTGCCTGCCAATGTTGGAGATGCAAGAGACATGGGTTTGATCCCTGGACTGGGAAGATCTTCTGGAGAAGAAATTGGCAACCTGATCCAATATTCTTGCTTGGAAAAACCCATGCACAGAGGAGCCTGACGGGCTACAGTCCACGGGGTCTCAAAGAGCCGGACACGACTGAGCACGCACGCACGCTAACTGGGGAGACTAAAATAATCATCTCGCACAGCAGGCTTTGCTATCACAGGCAAGAGACACAATGGCAATTATACAATTCAGGCAACATTTTCACTACAATTTCCAATGATCTCCCAACCTTTAGAGAGAAAACTTAGCTTCTTTTGTCAAATTTCCCTAAAAGACAATCTTTGCTATCTGTAATATTGGCTGTATCTAAACATCAAGTGCAACCATGATACCCTTTAATAGTTAATCCTCCAACATGTAATTAGGCATTCACATGACAATCAAAACCATGACTGTATTTCATGTTTGCCTTCCCTTTCAAGCCCTCTACTAGAGGGGCACTTACTCTGTCAAATCTGCTATAGTAATCAAAACATTGAAATTACTTCTTTCCACACTAAATATACTGGAACTGGTTGTTTGATTAAATGTAGAGCAGAGAGTGCAATTTGCTAAATTACAAGTATTCTGAACATGTAAATATAGTTTAATTACTGCAATTAAAGAAGATTACTGGAGATTGGCAGATGGGAACGTAATGCTGTTTTAATTAGAGTTTTTAATGCACTGTAACATAAGCATAATATTAACCCTTTATCCTAGAAGAGGTAGCTGGTCTTTGAAAAATTAGTACTGGAAAAAATGTATTAGAGCTAGTGTTTTATAACAAGGCCAAGACTGAGTCAAACTTCCCTGGTAGCCCGTCAGGGAGGAGAATCTTTTTTTCTAAGAACAGTAAACTGAGGCAGAGAGCGATGACAGACGACACTGCTGCAGGAGTCACAACCATGAACATACATGCAAGCACGTATGAATGCCTGTGGGCACAGAGAGAGACACACACACTGACTGTGTTTCATAAAAGAACACTGCCACAACGCGAGAGACTAAAAGAGTCCCATGTCATGGAAGGTTTCATGGCGCTCAGTGTTAGAAAACACAAAAGCATTTCAAAAACACATTTATTTTTTAAAATGCATTCATTCATCTTTGAGAAAAACTATACCACAGATGCAGCTGACATGCTAAAAAGAGAGGCTAACAGTTTATTATTCTGCTTATTCACCTTCCAGAATGGTATATGCCACATCAAGTAATATTGCAGAACGTAAGAAGCAATCTTTGTCATCTTGAAAGCTATCACTTGCAACATTTTATCCATTTAAGTCAATAGCCTATTAGAAATTCTAATTGAAAGTTCAATAGTCAGCTTGGAGCCTTACAATAGAGGTTGCCTTTTGGAAAGCCATTTAAAGTCTTAATCTCTTTATCATTTGGTATTTTGAAGCCTAACTTTGTTCTTGTTAGGCAGATCAATGGCATTAATTTACAAAATGGGGGAAAATGTCACCCTTCATCCTTTAAGTCTCAGCTCAGTGAAGAGCAGCGTAAGCGAATCTGATCATTGCTTTCCCACATTAGCAGCAAACGGTGCCGTGGGAGGCCTGACCTACAAATTTTAATTACTGCATGAAAAATTCAGTTCCTGGAGAGGAAGAGGGACTTCAGCAAAAGCAGGGGCTCACTCTGTGCGTGTCTGCTGAGCTTTACATCTCCAGGGGCTGGATTTCTGAATCAGTAGTCAACCCCATAGTCAATGAACAGGGGTTACAACGTCCAGGAACAAACCATAAACTTCAAAACAAAACAAGGCTGACACAGAAGACACTGAGGCAGATAAGTAACCTTCTGAGGGAAAAGCCAGAGAAGAGAATACATTTATGTTTTACTGAGCATATAGCATCTTGATAGTCACACAGACATCTATCATTTGAAAAATATGACCCTGAATCTAATTCAGTCAAAAATTACAGCCTTAGAGGTAAGTGTCCCTTGTAAAAACCAGAGAGGCAGTACTGGTGCTTTTTGCCTCTGCTAAAAGCATTCTTGGTGAACAAATGGGCACTTGGTGGCAGAAATTATTTTCACCCCAAACAAAAGAAACAAATTCAGAATGTGAAAACATAAAGGCTAACTGGCTGTGGCATTAAAACTAATAAAAATCAGTCATCTAAAAGTAAAGCCAAAAGTAGTGATCAGTAAGCTTATTCCTACTGCAATAGGCAGAATAAACGGGTAAGCTGTTGGCTTTTCTCTTCGAGAAGCTAAGGGGAGCAGGTCTAAACAACAGCTGTAACCTTCCATGCAGGCAAAGCCAGTCAGAGAAAACATATGTGTGTATCAGTATGAACTTAAAGCAATGTCTGAACACACATGCATATATCTGTACTTAAAAGGAGGATGGGAAGGTGATAGAGAAACGTTAACAGTGGTCATCCAGTGGGAGTAGAAGCATGTTTGGTGGGCTGGGGTGAATTGATGGCTTTTCGTTTTTAGTTTAGATGTTCTTTTTATATCGCTCAACTTTTTTGGTAACTAATCTATAGTTACCAAAGGTAACTAACCTTTCCGTTAGCAAGCCAACAGAAAGAAAAATGAAAGAAAAATAAAATCTGTATTAGATGTTCCAGCATAAAAGTCTGTGAGTCTCTTAAGAAAGAAAGATTCCTTTGTGCAACGTGCTGTTCAGTCACTCAGTGATGTCGGACTCTGTGACCGCAGGAACTGCAGCACGCCAGGCTTCCCTGTCCTTCACTATCTCCCAGAGTTTGCTCAAACTCATGCCCACTGACTCGATGATGCCATGATGTGTAACATGAAAGAGCATGATTTGCTTCCAAAATTTAGACTTTTTAGTTCTAGGCTTTCTCAAAGATTTGTTTACTTCAGCTGCTTTGCTGCAATTAAGGAACTGTGCTGTCAAGTCTCAGTCACTTTCCATACCCTAGGCAGTTTACCTGGGAAGTATCATTGCATAGCTGCATACAGTCATGCACAACTGGCTTCCTCATTAACAGTGCTTGATGATGGTGATAAGGAATTTATGACCTTGCAACACTGGGTGTATGCATGCATTTTCCATGCAGCCATATCCACTACTGGCTAAAATTTAGATGTCAAATAGCTTTCTGATGACTGAATCCAATTCCTCTTTCCATTTCTGATTTCCATTTGCTCTTCATATTCTTCTTATCCAAGAGAGGCCTCACTGTCACCTGCTGACACCAACAGCTGGAATTCTGTGATAAAGTGTCCTCATGAAAAAGTCAGCAACATTTGCATCAGGTGCCCCTGGGGTCTTCTGCCCCTGGCACTTAGGTTAACAGTATGCTGGAAAGGTCTTTAGAAAGGACAGAGGCACCTGGTTTAAGAGCTAAATAGTTACATCTCTGATACACACTGGACATTTACATAGACAAGCTGGCCTTCAGGTCAAAGCCCACTACCTGGAGGGAGCAAAGTCCCAGGAAATGACTGCCCACTGGAGAAGAGAGTGACTAACTAAACAAGAAGAGGGAGGGCATGAGGCTGACCTGAGAACCAGGCAGGAGAGTGTGCAGGAAGGCAAACTTCAAGTAAACTTAATGAGCCCACCTTCCAGCGGAACCAGACCTCATCCTCTGCTGAATTCCAGGGACCTGGAATCCTTAGGACCCTGGAGGCACACACAACAAAAATTAATGCCTCAGAGATGGAAAGGAACACGTGCTCAATAGAAGAAAGCCTGAGATGCAGAAACTCGGCTTCCCTAAAGTGTGGCATTTTCAAAGCCCACACATCATAACAACTCTGAATTCTGAGACGCGTGAACAGGAAGCCCCTGAGGTTCCATCTGTCTCTCTGACTAGAAGGACAGCTGAGGAACCATGCTGCTGTCTGTGAGAGGGCTGGCAGAAATCTCAGGAACCTTGGCCGGGAGCTAGGAATGTGCAGCTTGTTCTTCTCTCCTGTCTAATTTACAGCCCTGACAAAAGCTGTTGGCTTGTTACCAGGTCTGTCCCTGTACATAACTAGAAACGAACCACCACAAAGAGTTGGCTTACTTCATAATATTGTTTTTATTTATCCTAAATTAAAAAAAATCATAAGATTCATTACATGGTATTGAAGAAATCCAGTATTTCCTCATTCATCAAGTGTATGTGACACTTCACTGCCAAAATTAAAAAGGAAGGATGTTAGATGTTAGTTACATGGATTAAAAAGTCAAAAGTGGAAGTGGACACACGGAAACAATGAGCTGTCACAATTCTTAGTTCACTGGGTTCAGAAACCCTAAAAATTCACTTTCATGCACTGGAGAAGGAAATGGCAACCCACTCCAGTGTTCTTGCCTGGAGAGTCCCAGGGACAGCGGAGCCTGGTGGGCTGCCGTCTATGGGGCTGCAGAGTTGGACACGACTGAAGCGACTTAGCAGCAGCAGTGTGAGGTCTTCTGGCATTCAAGGTCCTTCCTAGTGTTCTCAGAATCTGTCCTTTCCAGGCTTGTCATCTGGTCTTCTGCTCCACTCTATTCTCCTCCAGTGACTGTAGACTGTGCAGCAATCTCTGCAGGTACTAGTCACATTCCTAGCGCTGCACTTTAGCTACTTACTTCTCCAGATTTCACATTTCTCTTTCTCTCTATTAATCCATTCTCCTCTTTCTGTAAGATTCTACCCACCACACAAACATCTCAAATAATGTAGGCAATGTGTATGTGCTCAGTCGTGTCTGAGTCTTTGTGGCCCCATGGACTGTAGCCTGCCAGGCTTCTCTGCCCATGGAATTTTCCAAGCAAGAATACTGGAGTTGGGTACCATTTCCTACACTAGGGGATCTTTCTGACCTGGGAATTGAACCCACATCTCTTGGCTCTCCTGCACTGGCAGGCAGATTCCTTTACTACTAGTGCCACTTGGGAAGCCTAGGTGTAGGTAAAGCATTTGACAAAATTCTACACCCTCTTATGATTAAAAAAAACTCAGAAAACTATGAATAGAAGGGAAGTTCCTTAACACGATAAGAGCATTTATGAAAAACCAATAGTTAACCTCATATTCAGCAGGGATACACTGAAATCTTTTCTAAGATCATGAACAAAACAAAGATGTCTGTGCTCACCATTGTTACTGAAAACTGTGCTGGAAGTTCTAACCTGAGCAGTTAGATAAGTAAAAGAAATAAAAGGCATCTCTGTTCACAGATGAAATGATTCCGTATACAGAAAATCTCAAAGCTAATAAAATGAATTCAGCTAGATTGCAAGGTGTAAGACCAACACACAAAAATCAGTTGTATTTCCATATTCCAGGAACATACCATCCAAAAATGAAATTAAAATAATTACTCATTTATAATAGTATCCAAAAGGATAGGGAATAACTTAACTAAAGTGGTAAAAGACTTGCACACTACAACTACAAAAATGAAGATCTGAGTAAATGGAAAGACACACCATATTCATGAATTGGATAACTTAATATTGTTAAAATGTCAGTACTACCCAAAGTGCTTACTCCTTGGAAGAAAAGTTATGACCAACCTGGATAGTATAGTCAAAAGCAGAGACATTACTTTGCCGACTAAGGTCCGCCTAGTCAAGGCTATGGTTTTTCCTGTGGTCATGTATGGATGTGAAAGCTGGACTGTGAAGAAAGCTGAGCACCGAAGAATTGATGCTTTTGAACTGTGGTGTTGGAGAAGACTCTTAAGAGTCCCTTGGACTGCAAGGAGATCCAACCAGTCCATTCTGAAGGAGATCAACCCTGGGATTTCTTTGGAAGGAATGATGCTAAAGCTGAAACTCCAGTACTTTGGCCACTTCATGCGAAGAGCTGACTCATTGGAAAAGACTCTGATGCTGGAAGGGATTGGGGGCAGGAGGAGAAGGGGACAACCGAGGATGAGATGGCTGGATGGCATCACGGACTCGATGGACGTGAGTCTGAGTGAACTCCGGGAGATGGTGATGGACAGGGAGGCCTGGCGTGCTGCGATTCATGGGGTTGCAAAGAGTCGGACATGACTGAGCGACTAAACTGAACTGACCCAAAACGAACTACAGATTCAATGCAATTCCTATCAAAATTTCAGTGGTCTTTGGTAGAAATGGAAAAGCCAATCCTCAAATGTGTGTGGAATTGTAAGGGGTTATAAATAGCCAAAACACTTATGAAAAGGAAGAACAAGGTCAGTAAGACTCACATTTTAAAACTTACTACAAAAATACAATAATCAAAGCAGTACAGTACTGACATAAGGACACACATACAGAAGAATGGAACAGAACCGAGAGTCCAGAAATAAATATCTACAGCCAATTGACTTAGACAAAGGTGCCCAGATTATTCAATGAGGAGGAAGAACCCCTTCAACAAATGGCCACATGTCAAAAAAAAAAAAAAAAAAAGTTGGATCATAACTTTACATCATGTACAAAAATTACCTCAACATAGATCATCAGCCTAAATATAAGAGCTAAAACCAAACAATTCTTAAGCAAAAACATAGGGGTAAATCCTTAGGACCCTGGATTTGGTAACAGATTCCTAATCATAGTATTAAAAAAATGAGCAATAAAAGAAGAAAACCAGATAAACTGGATTCCATTAAAATTAAAAAACTGCAACAAACAGTGTTACCAAGAAAGTGAAAACATAAGCTAAAGACCCGGGAAAAGCTGCAAAGTATGGATCTGATATGGGTCTAGGATAAACAATAAATAAAGAATTCTTACAATTCAACAACAAAAAGAGAACCCAACTCAAAGTGAGAAAAGGACAGGAATAGATATTTCTTCAAAGAAGATATGCAGGTTCATGGAAACATGCTATTATCATTAGCAGGAAAATGCAAATAAAGACCACCACGTGGTATCGCTTCACAACCACTAAAGTGGCTACTTACAAAAAAAAAAAAGAAAAGAAGAAAGCAAACAAAGAAAAAGAGCAAGTGTTAGCATGTAGAGAAACTGGAATCCTCATTGCTGGTGGGTACCCCAAAAGATTCAGCGTATGGATTTAGTGATTCTTCAAAAGGTTAAACATAGACATAACCATATGACCCTGCAATTTGACTCCTAGGTGCATAACCAAAAGAACTGAAATCAGATATTCATACAAGTACATGTACACACATGTTCATAGCACCACTATTCATAAGAGCCAAAAGGTAGAAATGGCCCAAATTTTTCACTGATGGATAAAAAGCCATGGTAAACACATATATTGGAAAATTATTCAACATAAAAAGGAAACAACTACTGAAACATGCTACAATATGGATGAACTTATAAAATATATGCTAAGCAAAAAAGCACAGAAATAGGTCATATATTGTATGATTCCCTTTATATGAAATATCCAGAATAGATAAACTTTTAAGAGAGATCAGAGACTGCCAGGGGCTTGGAGGAGAGAGGAATTAGTATACTGCTCAGCAGATAAGTGGTTTTACTTTGGAGTGATGGAGATACTTTGGAATTAGGTAATTGCACAACAGTGTGGATGCACTAAGTGCATCATTTCGAATGGCTAACTTTTTATGTGAACTTCATCTCGATAAGCTATTTTTTTTAAACAAAGAAATCAATTTCTTTCTCATTTTCTGAAATCTTCACAAACTAGTGGTTTAAACTCATTCACTGCTGCTGAATGTCATTAATTTCATTTATACTTTATTTGATCTCTTATATAGAAACCCCTTGAGGGCAGGGTCTGCCACTTTCAGCCCTTTCTGTCACTTCTGGATTTACAGACCACTGGCTTATTCCCAACAGATATACAAGAAAGCTGTTCAAGTGATTCTGACATAAATTTGCACAGTGATCTTAAAGTTGACCTACTATATTTTAGTATCCTTACCTAAAAGGCATTCAGTTCTCTGGAGGAGAAAACATTAGCCTATTTTAAAAATCCAATGGAGTAAAAGATCTTGCTGTCCAACCCTTCAAATGAAAATACTAAATGCAGCTTCTGTCCCTCATCATAGTATTCAGACAGAAACTAACCACTGCTAAATTCAGTGCCTGGGAGTAAAGGTCCATGGAGTTGATTGGGGGTTAGGGAGCTCTTCTCAATATTTAGAAAGACTTGAGGAACCACAGACGCCTCCATTGAGGCTGTAAAGGCTGACTAAACACCAGTGTCTCCTCTTTAGGTTGAAAAGATGTCACCACAGTCATTCCATGCTGATGACTATGTAGATATGAGCAGGAACAAAATGAAAATGAAACAACAAATGTTATATGAAAAATGCAGGCCTGTCGATAACATACTACAAAATGGGGTCTAAGAGCAAATGGGAACAGACTACTCTAAGAAATGTCTGTAGAGATTCCTACAGAAAGATGATCTAGACCAACTATACCTTTATTAAGTTTGGAAGGACACAGTATGATGCCCAGAACATCCAAATCCTGAATCACACGATCTACCTGTGTATCTTGGGCTTCCCAAGTGGTGCGAACGGCAAAGAACCTGCCTGCCAACTCAGAAGACACAAGGCAAGCAGGCTCCATCCCTGGGTCGGGAAGAAAAAAATTCCAACACGGCCAAAAGAAGCCACTCAGAGTAAAACTGATCTCCTCTCTTAGAAGCAGCTGCGCCTTGAGTTCAGATAAATTAGATGATGTGAGAAGCACACAATACCTGGGCCTTTTCTATGAGTTCAAACTAAACTAAAGAAAAAGGCATGGCTATCTCAGCCCTGGCTGACTAGTGTGGGAAGTCAAGTTTGGGAGAAGGTGGGGATGATATTACGGTGGGGATGGTATTAAGCAGTGCTGAGAGAAAGATGCAGAGGTGCTTTCAAAATGAGCTGTGTGTGTGTGTGTGTGTGTGTGCATGTACCTGTGTTCACTGGGATACTCAGGCAGTAGGGAAAACCTAGACACCAGGCAGGCAGAGGTTAGATGGCTGAGGCAGCTGAAAAGGGGAGGAACAGTCCCGTGCCCTGGGAGAAGTGGAGAGGCCAATCAGGCCTTCAGGAGATAGGCTGCAAGTGGGTAAAAAGCAAGCAAAGGCTCAGGGGAAAGCAGAGCTGCAATCAGATCCCTCTGGGGCCAGGTGGAGAGGCAATCAGGAAGCCTTGGGAGAACAGATCCGCAGTCCCTGGGGAGCCTCCTAGAAAGGCCCCTTTCAGCAACAAAGGAGTCCATTTGGGGACCATGATTGCCTCTCCAGGCTCAGCCTGCTGGGCTGAACTTGAGGCTGGCCCCCACCCACAGGGCAAAAAGCAGGGAAAGTAGCTCAAAACTTGGTGATTAAAGGAATCGGGTGTAAAACATGTCAAAAGAACAGTTACATTTTTGAGTCACCAGCAGAGGTGCTTTAGAGAGGAAGCTCAGAGTGAAGGTCCACACAGGCAGGTGGCTGGTGCTGAAGGGCTCAGGGTAGGCCGCGTCTCTCTCCCTGCCTGGATTCTCTCCTGCAGCAGCTGGACAAGGTTTGCCATCTTTGCCTACTTCCTTTATCAGGTGGGACTGCTCCCTGAACCGGTCTACTGGCAGTGTGCGACATCAAACAGCAGCTCCCTGCAGAGCTGGGACTAACATCCTGGATTCAGATTCCCAAGTTCAATTTTCCCAAATCTAATTGGGATAGAGGTAAGGTGACAAGGTTCTATGCTGTCTATAAACAGTCAACTGCCCTGAGACATTTCCTTACTCTACCTTCCTTGTCAACAAGATTTGGTTCAGCTTAGCTCAGTTGGTAAAGAATCCTCCTGCAATGCAGGCGACCCTGGTTCAACTCCTGGGTCGAGAAGATCTGCTGGAGAAGGGATAGGCTACCCACTCCAGTATTCTTGGGCTTCCTTTGTAGCTCAGCTGGTAAAGAATCCACCTGCAGTGCAGGGACCTGGGTTCGATCCCTGGGTTGGGAAGAGCCCTTGGGAAGGGAAAAGCTACACATTCCAGTATTCTCGCCTGGAGAATTCCATGGGCTGTATAGTGCATGGAGTCGCAAAGAGCTGGACACGACTGAGTGACTTTCACTTTACTTTTTGTTATATGAATTAGGAAAAGAGTAGATACAGAGAAGCCCATATTGTAAGGACCGCTGGGCAGGAGTCATACACGCCCACCTGTGGTCGAGGATAGCAGGTTTCGAACTTTGTACATTTTTACTTGAGAACAGTATTTTAAATAAATTCTTACATGGGATCCCAATATATGAAACAGACAGAAGTGAAGCCACTTTGGGTGACCAGCAGCGAGGGCAAGCGACCCTCACATGTTCCCCCCCCACCTCCAACTCTCTCTATCATCTTCTTGGCACTGGAACAGAAACAAAGCCAGTTATGGGAGAAGAGACAACTGGGTCCTGCCCTGATCTCTCCCTTTTTTAAAATTTTATTTATTAATCTGGCTGCACTGCATCTTAGTTGCAGCATACAGAAGCGCCAATCTTCACCATGGCATGTAGGATCTTTTTAGTTGTAGCATGTGGGAACTAGTTCCCCAAACTGGGGATGGAACCCGTGCGCACTGCGTTGGAAGCGTGGAGTCTTAGCCACTGGACCACCAGGAAAGTCCCCAGCCCTAATTTTTCTTAAAGTGCGTGAGTCTGTCTCTGTAAGCCTCTATTTATTCACTGATAAAATGAAAGGATGACCTTGAGGGGATTTGGGTGCTTCTGACTCTCAAATTTTCAACTTCTCTACAAGGAGAGAGTGAGAATGACTGCAAGTTTTTACTCATGCAATACTAAGTTAGCTAAGAAAAATATACATGTAGCAACTGCTTCATTTAAGTTCCTCCACATGGTCAGGTGCCATTCATTTCCCAACTTCTCCATAAGAATGTCTCACTTATTATTATCTCTAGTGATGATGATCATTGTCATCATCTNCAAGGAGAGAGTGAGAATGACTGCAAGTTTTTACTCATGCAATACTAAGTTAGCTAAGAAAAATATACATGTAGCAACTGCTTCATTTAAGTTCCTCCACATGGTCAGGTGCCATTCATTTCCCAACTTCTCCATAAGAATGTCTCACTTATTATTATCTCTAGTGATGATGATCATTGTCATCATCTCCAGTGATCTTGCCTACAGTTAATCTTTTCTTTTGATAAATACAGAAATATTTTCAGTAATAGCTCCATCAGATGTTTGTTCACAAACATTAATTTGACTGGCATATTTCTGTATTGATTGAAAAGTTATAAAACCCAGCATCCTCATCTGCCCAGAGTCAACACAAATGTTTCCTCTGCAGTTGATTCAACTCAGAAGCCAATGCTCTACAGGTTGTTTCAAAAGTTACTGATAGATGGGGAAACAGTGGAAACAGTGTCAGACTTTATTTTTTTGGGCTCCAAAATCACTGCAGATGGTGACTACAGCCATGAAATTAGAAGACGCTTACNTACCTGTCTCTTATACACATCTTCACTTCATGGGAGATAGATAGGGAAACAGTGGAAACAGTGTCAGACTTTATTTTTTTGGGCTCCAAAATCACTGCAGATGGTGACTGCAGCCATGAAATTAGAAGATGCTTACTCCTTGGAAGAAAAGTTATGGCTAACCTAGACAGTATATTCAAAAGCAGAGACATTACTTTGCCGACTAAGGTCCGTCTAGTCAAGGCTATGGTTTTTCCTGTGGTCATGTATGGATGTGAAAGTTGGACTGTGAAGAAAGCTGAGCACCGAAGAATCGATGCTTTTGAACTGTGGTGCTGGAGAAGACTCTTGAGAGTCCCTTGGACTGCAAGGAGATCCAACCCGTCCATTCTGAAGGAGTTCAGCCCTGGGATTTCTTTGGAAGGAATGATGCTAAAGCTGAAACTCCAGTACTCTGGCCACCTCATGCGAAGAGTTGACTCATTGGAAAAGACTCTGAAGCTGGGAGCGATTGGGGGCAGGAGGAGAAGGAGATGACCAAGGATGAATTGGCTGGATGGCATCACGGACTCGATGGACGTGAGTCTGAGTGAACTTCGAGAGATGGTGATAAACAGGGAGGCCTGGCGTGCTGAGATTCATGGGGTCACAAAGAGTCGGACACGACTGAGTGACTGAACTGAACTGAACTGAATTGCTGCTTATCATTTTAGCTGAACTGGCAGCATCTCACTTATATCCTAGCCACTGTCCAGTGCCCAGTTCATAGTTAAGTGCTCAATAAATCTTTCGCTCATATTTGAACAAACATGACTTAAGACGTAATCAAAACACTTTTTAGTGGATGTTACCCCCACCACCAGAGGAAAGCTTGGGAAGGTTCCATCCACATCTTCTGCAGTCTTTCAGTCTTCCCAGCTGCATTAACCTCCATAGAATTCATTCTCTTATTCGATAAAATAAAAGGCTGGTGCTACATAATAGTGTCTCCTTTCTACTTCTAGCATCCTGTTTTTCTAAGTGTACAGTTTAGTGGTATTAAGTATATTCATATTACTTCTCTATTACTAACATTCTAATTGTATGATTAAAATTTTTCTGCATCTGACCTGGATATGCCTTAGCTTTGTTTTCTCATTCATAATTTCAGGAAATGGGATGACACTTTGCATTTTCATAGAGATCCTGCTATGAGTATAAATACTGACCTCACCCAACTTTTCCAGCAAGGACAGGGTCTGTGCACACAGTAGATCTTGATAGAACTGAAATTATTTATCTTTTAACTTTTTTGGCCGTGCCATGTAACATGCAGTATCTTAATTCCTTGACCAGGGATCAAACCTATGCTCCCTGCTTTGGGATCACTGGGCCACCAGGGAAGTCCAACAAATCTGAAATTATTAACTTACAGACAATAACATACATACAAGATAAGCTGTCTGATTGTTTTAATGTTCTCTTGTCAGAGACTAGCCTCTTTCCTTTCATTTGAGAAAGTTTTAGTTTCCATTTCATTAACATATGTGTGGAACATGATTTCTTCCTCTCCATCAAGCTTTTGCATAGATGCCACCAAATTAGCAAATACGATTATCTTTTACACACTGACAGAGAGAGGTATATCAGAACCTTCCCTCATGACCATTACAAATTTGTCATGTAAAGAGCTGGTGCTTACATTTTCTGAGGTTCATAAGTGAGTGACTACAAAATATTGGCAGCTTAAACTATGGTGATATTTCTAATTGGGGCATCATGGTCTGCTACAATTACAGCGTCTCTGATGCTCTTTTCTTCAGAATTAAACCAGAGTCAGTTCCTGCCATACTTTGCAGGCAGAGGACAAAACAATGTTGGTCTTCTCCACTTGGCTTCATATATGAAGTCCAAACTTTAGATTTTTTATTTTTATCTTGAAAAACAATGTCAGACAGAAGTCTTTTTGGTTCCATAGTGCTAAGCCAGTAATGAAAAATACAAACTAAAAATCCATTCTACTTCCCAAATGAAAGGAAAACACAACTCTGGTGAATATCAGCCAAGAAACGGAACCATATCCTGAGGGGACAGGAAGGATAAACACGGCACCGTACTGTTTGGAGCAGTACTGTTATGGGATACAGATGTCATTGGCACCCATTCCTTTCAGAGAGTACATATTAGACTAGAAATAGGGATGTGTAGGTGGTGACAAATCATCCTCATGTGAAACCAGGATAAAACCCATTGCCCTTTGTTTCTATTTTAGGGAAAACTAGCCAAGAGGTTAATGAGGAACTAAGGACATTAGATCACATCCTTTTTATCCATATTCATTCATTTACTCCTTATTTTGTATCATAGATTGTTAGCAGGCAGATGCATGTCAGCACTGTGCTAGCCTCTGGTAACACGAAGTGTAGCCAGCAATAAGCTGAAATCAAGTTGGGAAATAGCCGCCCATATGGTTTAGTATAATATACAGCTTCCTGGAGATCATGATCTCTGGATTAATTTTGCTTTACTTTAACACTGAACAGAAATTTAATTCCATAGATAATATTGCATCACCTTTGTAAAATTTGTTCTTTGCTAACACATACATATGCATCCATACTAATTACTAAATAATGAGTGTAAATTAAATTTTGAGGGAAGGGGAGGTAAAGATGGTATGAAGGTAGGAATGGTGTCAAGCCAAACATAAGAACTTGTATGAGCAAAGACTCAGAAACAGTTCAGTGAACTGAGCAGATTACCAGTGGTTCTGAGTGGTTGGAATGCAGAAGAAATTAAGTAAGAGGATCATATAATTTATTGTGCAAAGTGGGACACTTTAAAAAGTGAAGGAGGATGTTAAAATAATTAAAATTATATAGTTTAAAATATTTATAAACTGTCATAAAATTGTTTTTTTTTAATATTGGTGAACCTACAACTCGTTTTCAACAACTATTTTCAAAAATAAAATACTTTCAAAAATTGAAATAAGGTAATCTTTGTACATTAAAACAAAAAAATCTATCATTGGCTATCTGAATGTTACCAAGTATAACATTAAGATAATTATTTTTTTAATTATTCATTTTAATAGTAGAATAATTGCTTAATAGTATTGCATTGGTTTTTGCCATACATCAACATGAATCAACCATAGACATATATATGTCCCCTCCCTCCGAAACTTCCCTCCCATCTCCCACCCCATCTCACCCCTCTAGGTTGTCACAGAGCATCAGGTTTGAGCTCCTTGCATCATACAGCAAATTCCCACTGGCTATCTATTTTACATATGGTAATGAATATATTTCAGTGTTACTCTATTTGTCCTGCCCGCTCCCTCCCTCACTGTGTCCACAAGTCTGTTCTTCATGTCTGCATCTCTGTGGCTGCCCAGCAAATGGGTTCATCAGCACCATCTTTCCAGATTCCATGTATATGCATTAATACACAATATTTGTTTTTCTTTTTCTGACTTACTTCATTCCGTATAAAAGTCTCTAGGTTCATCCACCTCACTAAAACTGACTCAAATGTATTCCTGTTTATGGCAGAGTAATATTCCATTGTATATATGTATCATATATTTGTATATATGATACATACAAATGTTTGAGTTTAATTAGTTGGCAACATTAAATACTTCTTCCTTCACTTCCTAAGACCAAAAAGTTGAACAATCCCTACTCATCTTTTTTTCTAATTAGCAAATACTCTGTGTTGTGTCTTTGAAAGGGAGATAATAAATTAAATGGTAGGTGATAGTTGTACATATGCAGCACAAGCTATAATTATATTATGCCTGAAAGGCCTGAATGAAAGAAAATTATTATTATTGATTGTCTTTCAGATTTAGCTACATATTATTAAGAGGACTCTCTTTAATAATATATATGCCACTCATCATTACTAGAAAAGCTGGAAGTACAAAGTAGAGTAAATCTGTCTGGCCTTATTCAACTGCAACTATTAATAATATTTTATTTAATAAAATGAAAAATCCTGCACAAATACTAAAACAGAAAGGGCTTTCTGATAGCCTTCATAAACCTGAATTGTTCTAAGCAAAGTGGATATGAGAGCAGCTGACAATTGAGGAACATACAAACAGGACAAGGAAGCAAAGGCCAGATTAAGATCCTAGAGAACCTCATACACTTTGGAAGGAAACTTGGAATTAAGAAAGGGGAAGCCACTGCAGAACTGCAAAGAGAACTGCATTTAGATAGAACACTCTGGCTGCTTTTGGAGGATGAATTTTGAGGAAGCACAGTTATTATATTGCTAATATGGAGATAGCAAACTGGAAATCCATGATAGCACGTTGGAACCTGCATCCAATCTATATCAGTTCAGTTCAGTTCAGTCACTCTGTCGTGTCTGACTCTTTGCGATCCCTTGAACCGCAGGACATCAGGCCTCTCTGTCCATCACCAACTCCTGGAGTCTACCCAAACCCATGTCCATTGAGTCAATGATGCCATCCAACCATCTCACTCTCTGTCATCCCCTTTTCCTCCTGCCCTCAATTTTTCCCAGCATCCCAATGAGTCAGCTCTTCGCATCAGGTGGCCAAAGTATTGGAGTTTCATCTTCAACATCAGTCCTTCCAATGAACACCCAGGACTGATCTCCTTTAGGATGGACTGGTTGGATCTCCTTGCAGTCCAACGGACTCTCAAGAGTCTTCTCCAACACCACAGTTCAAAAGCATCAATTCTTCGGAATTCAGCTTTCTTTATAGTCCAACTTTCACATCCATACATGACCACTGGAAAAACCATACCCTTGACTAGATGGACCTTTGTCAGCAAAGTAATGTCTCTGCTTTTCAATATGCTATCTAGGTTGGTCATAACTTTCCTTCCAAGGAGTGAGTGTCTTTTAATTTCATGGCTTCATTCACCATCTGCAGTGATTTTCGAGCCCAGAAAAATAAAGTCAGGCATTGTTTCCACTGTTTCTCCATCTATTTGCCATGAAGTGATGGGACCAGATGCCATGATCCTGGTTTTCTGAATGTTGAGCTTTGAGCCAACCTTTTCATTCTTCTCTTTCACGTTCATCAAGAGTCTCTTTAGTTCTTCTTCAATTTCTGCCATAAGGGTGGTGTCATCTGCATATCTGAGGTTATTGATATTTCTCCCAGCAATCTTGATTACANGAGTCAGACACGACTGAGTGACTGAACTGAACTGAACTGAGTCTTCATAATGTTCATGTCCATTTTCAGATGGGTCATAACTAAGAAAGCCAAGGCCTCTTCCCTTGGTCACCAGCCAAACCTAGGTATCAGCAAACAGCTCCTCTTTCATCCAGAGTGGGAGGGGGAGGCCTGTCTCTATTCCTGTCACCCTGTGTGATCCACCATAATTGTGCAATTTTCCTATTTTGTAGCATATTTTCTCCCTTATGTTTTGAGCTAGAAGTGGTGGCAGAGAAAAAGACTCTGTCCATTTTATTGAACCACCTATATTTAACTGGGAAAACGGGTGGTTGTAACTCTGTCAACAGGACATGTTCAATTACATCGTGGAACCGTTTTTCTTCAGAAAGCTTTACCATCTGGTCTAAGCAGTTAAATAAGCACAGCTATGTGCTATCACAGCTAATGAAATTAAATGTGGCACAAGTATATACATGGCACACAGAAGTCACATTTATCTCTTAAAAACTATTTTCCATTGTTGAAAAATAAGATATGTGGGTTGCAAGATCGAGACCGTGGCATGGTTCACCGGCTTTACTGCTTTCCAAACAACCAAAGTAATTAATCACTTCACATCTAGGTCAAAAGAAGAATTTCATTGTCAACCACAAGCAGCACCCATGTTCCCCTCTATGAGGCCTGCTTTCTCGGTCTGCCCTGGGGTCACCCAAAGCTCTGGGTGACTCCAGATTTATCTTTATGCTCATTGCCAGTCCTAATAAATCCTCAGTTCTACTTCATGGTGTGCTTAGGCTTACACTAGACCACACATGTAAAGATCCTGGTATGGTATAAGATACCCAGTGACTATTATTTCTTTCCAATGTCTATTTCCTTTCTACTGACTTGACCTGTCTGAGCCTCTGAGCCGGGTTGTGCACCGGCCTACCCTGAAAACCTGGGTCTTCTGCAAACCTTTTTCTGGGCCAATACTAACTGGAGAACCAAGAGACCTTGGCCCAATCCTCACTTCCGTATAGACATTTGTTGTTTCTGTCACTTCATCCTTTCAATTTTCTTGGTACAACAATACTCCAGTTTTCCTTTGGGAAATATCCTCGCTTCTACTTTCAGTGTCTGTGGGATTAGCTCCCACTCCAGCTCTAGGATGGTTCTCACTGGTATGAGCCAGTAAAGAACAGGGTGATGTTGCTGGGAGGCACCCATTTGAACCTGAGCTTAGATTCAAGTCAAAGGAAAGCAATACATGTAAGGTTCTTACGCCAAAAAGATGAAGAAACCTAGGGCTTTATGCTGTCCTTTGAGCCCTGGACAGAAGTAGAACAAGGCTGGAATTCCCTAGCAGTCCAGTGGTTAAGACTGTGATCTTCCACTGTACAAGGCACAGGTTTGGTTCCTGGTTGAGGAACTAGAATCTCACATGCAGCATAGCTGAAAAAGTAGAACAAGGCTTCAGCATGATTTGGCTCTCTACCATCTCGCATGACCGTGACTGCTGGGGGGCGCCCCTACAAGCTTGTTTCTAGCACTGCCATCTGCCTGAGCTTGCTGCAGCCTTTGTGCACAGGGCCCCAGGCTGCCTGGATGTTATAGGCAGGCTGATGCCCACAGTCCGTGTCTTGTTTGGGGACAGGACAGTCTATTTAGCTTGGACTCAGTTGATAATCACGCTCCACTGCCTAGGAATTTGTATCTACAGGGTGGCTGACTGCACTGTGATAGCAGTGGTGGGATACAAACCCAGCCGGCGGGGACTGTGGGGCTATCACCTTCAACCCCTGTGCTAGACTGTCTCTTTCCCTCAGTAAAATGGCCATATTTCTTCGGTTTTAAAAAGTATGGGCTTCCTTGTTGGCTCAGATGGTAAAGAATCCACCTGCAACGCAGGAGACTGGGGTTTGATCCCTGGCTCGGGAAGATCCCCTGGAGAAAGTAATGTGTGACGCGTTTTCTCTTGCTGGAGTCTCACTTACTTTTAAATAGACACTCACCAGTAGAGAAGAACACAAAATGAAAACAACAACAAATCACCTGACTTCTGGTAGGCATTTTGTTACATCGCAAAAGCCATCATTTTGTGCCCATCTCTGCTTGGATATAAGGCTGACATGTAAGTGGTTGCCTTCTCTTGGCTCCACATGAATAAAGCTGAGACTTTAGCATCTAGCAGCTTCAGAATGCAGAAGATAAAATTCCACAGCTTTGCAGAGATATTACACTACACTATGAAGGCTCATTTACACAGTAAAGATCAGCCTTGTTCAAAATACATTCCCTTCAGTTCATTTTTATAGAGATTTGGGAAGTCTCACCTGCACAAGTACACTATGATACATATAACAATTATCCCTACAAGAATTTTTTTTTCCTGAAAAAAAAAAAGTCCCAAACTCAAGTGGAATTTATACAAGTAAAGAAGTTTGGTTGATAAATCTTGAAAGTCAAAATGTTAAAACAAGACAATCAATTCAGTCTCTAAGTAACCTCTGAATTTGTTAGGGGAAGCACAGTGATTGAAACCGCCCACCCTGGCCAGGCACCATGGTAACCATTTGCATGAGTTGTTTTATGACAGGAGANAAAAAAAAAAAGTCCCAAACTCAAGTGGAATTTATACAAGTAAAGAAGTTTGGTTGATAAATCTTGAAAGTCAAAATGTTAAAACAAGACAATCAATTCAGTCTCTAAGTAACCTCTGAATTTGTTAGGGGAAGCACAGTGATTGAAACTGCCCACCCTGGCCAGGCACCATGGTAACCATTTGCATGAGTTGTTTTATGACAGGAGATCCTGATAAGGAATACTGAGCTAATAAGCCACCACCAACCGGAAGAGTTTGGGAAAGGTCGAAAGGAGACACCACGTGTCCGTCTTCCCAGAATCCCTCTCGCTAGCATCCATCTTGTCTGAGCAATGCATGCGCCACGAGGAAAGACTGAATTAGAATGATTGGCCAAAGACCACCGGGAAACTAATTTCATCACCATAAAACCCGAGACTGCGAGCCCCGCCCCAGAGCAGTTCTCCTGGGTTCCCATACCCTACTGCTCTCCACCCGGGTGCCCTTTCCCAAAAAAATCTCTTGCTTTGTCAGCACATGTGTCTCCTCGGACAATTCATTTCTGAGTGTTAGAGCCCAGTTTCGGGCCCTGGAAGGGGTCCTCCTTCCTGCAACACATTTACTACAGTTATTGAATGTCCCTTCTAATATCAGAATTAGAATGCTAAATATAAAATTCTTTTTTTCTTAATTGGACTGACCAAATAAGTCTTCCAAGATTCATGGCAACATTTCATTTTCATAAACAGAATCTGAAACAAATGACTTCAATATGGAGATGCCCCATAAACTAAGGGCAATATTCCTGGGGAGCAAACATATCACAATAAATTCTCTTGAGAGTAATCTTTTTTTGTGACACGGCTGTATGTTTAGTGAATATGTTTCAGGAAACTAGTGTTTCACTTCAGACATGTCCCAACTGCCTGGATGTTTTTCTAGCCACATACATTTTCTTTCTACCCTATAAATTTTTCAAACATAGAAGTGCCTGATTTAGTCACTGTGGTTGGAAATACTGTTTATTTGGTGTCTGAGAGAACACTCAAAGGTGCTCCAAACTACTAAATCAATTTGGTAGCTTATAATCAGGATTTTAAAAAATAATGAAATAGACACACAAAAAAATCAGAGTGCATATGCTTCCTAACTCTCTTCACAAGTATTTAAAACAGCACTGCAATCACTTATAACGATATTTAAGTGAAGCCTATGGAATTCTGCCAAATTTATGGAGAAGAAAATAAGGGGAGAAGAGACCTAATGCAAAGTTATTCTAATATGAAAATAAGTGGAAACTTGGTGTTGGGATGTTTGGAAGGACTTTCTATATTAAAGGAGGTACAATTGCTTCCTGGTTAAGAGCAAAGGTGTTAAACAATACTGGACTTGAATCGCTGCTGCACCTTCCTCTCCTGTTCTAACTGGGTATGTATCTCCTTTGAAAAAGTGAAAGCGTTAGTGGCCCAGTCGTGTCCGACTCCTCGAGACCCCATGGACTGTAGCCTGCCAGGCTCCTCTGTGCATGGAATTCTCCCGGCAAGAATACTGGAGTGTGTTGCCATTCCCTTCTACTGGGGATCTTCCCCACCCAGGGATCGAACCTGAGTCTCCTGCACTTCAGGGGGATTCTTTACAGTCTGAGCCACCAGGGAAGCCCCAGGTAACCCCTTAATGACTGGATAGCATGCACCAGTGTAAGTGCTTCTACCTGCATTGTCATGGTATCTAGTCATTTATATGGTAAATGACTTTGTTAAAACACACCAGCAAGGATCCAAATTAAGGCAGCTCTTGCAAGATGTTTCCTGACTGTCTTCACTCAGCTGGTATCACTGTTGATTCTTGGGGGTCCCTGTCATCACATTCTGGGAAGGAGGCCAAACCCTGACCCAACTGCCCTGACTCCTTTTTCCCTACCCATCCTACTGGAGCCTTCCCCTCCTGGCTGCTGAAATAAGATTTCAGAATGCTTTCTCCCCACTCTAACACTATCATTCCCAGGGGAATCTGGAGCCTCCCTGCTGCCAGCCTTGGTCCACTATCTCTTCTTCCCCTTTCTCCTAAGGCCACTACCTCTTACCCAGCCTATCACTTCCTAAGTCTGCTAGCTTTTCATGTCGGACTTACATGCTAGATTACCTACTCGTTGAGAACAGAGGCTGTATCAGTCTTATTCCCCAGTGGCGCACAGCACACAGTGGGAGTTCAACAAATGTTTACCAAATGAATAAAGTCTCTGGCTCTCAGATCCAGTAAGCTGCCCCCAGGGACTCCCCTAAATGCCATGATGCAAAATAAAGACAAATTAATACATGCTGGTAAGTCTGGCTTTTCTGTAAGTTCAATGAAAGTAAACTTCACTCTCAGAATATTTCCATCACAGATGTGAAGGTGGCTTGTGTAGTTATAGCCAGGTTTTATGAACGACAGGCTTCTCTTTGGTACACAAATGTAATAGGATGACACTGGGGCTGAATGCACAATGCCCTTTTCTGACACTAGGAGTTTCCTGAAGATGATGCTTTAGTGACCTCCTGGGCTTAATTTACAGTTTAGATTGAGGCTCCGTAAATCAAAGTACCAAGAGGGTACAGTTTCTAACTGACTGCATGTAGCTGTTAAGGAAAATAAAAAAGAAACTTACTGCATTCCAAACTGGTCTCAAGCTTCCCTTTTCCCTTAAGCTATAGGGGAGGTTTAATAATTAATAAATTAATAAAACACTTAGGGACAGTGGTATAGAAAGCACAGCCCAACAAGTCTTAATGAGCAGATTGAGGATAATTTCATCTCTGTATTGAATGAGAGATAATTTTCTTTTATTCATTCATTCACTTATTCTTTTGTCTAAATTCTTCAGTAAAATAAAAGCTCCCTAAGGGCAATTTTCAAAGGATTAGTTAGATGGAAAAACAGGATAAAGGCATGACAATGTAACTGATTAAGAGTGTGTAGTGTTTTTTAGAGCCTCTTTCCAAAGCCACTCATTCACGGGACATGTGCTCTGAAGGTGTTAGGTGCCCTGGGTCCTGAGGAAACCAAGAAGACTGAAGACAGAGAAAATATACCTCTGAACTTGGCAGAGACCCTATTTTGTTTTTACTAAAATCCTCACGAGAGTAAACACAGGGGCGACTTAGCAAACACTTCTTTTTAATGTCTACAGGTTTTCCTGACTCCATTACTGTTCTGTCTCACCCTAACATATCCCATCTCATGATGGATGTACTCAAAAGTATTTATTTTTAAAAATCTCACCAAGTTAGCTGCGTTGAGAAACTCCTAAGGAAAGAAAGAGGGTCAGGTACTTTTAACATTTCTGTTTTGTGCCATCATCTGCCTCCTTTCATAAAAACAAAAGTGCAGATCCTGAATGTGATCATTATCTTTGGCGGATACCCCTTGCAGCATCCCCCAGCCCACAAATCCTTCAGCTTATTTAATAAACACAGAGCCTCAAGATGAAAACAGTTTTCTGTTCAGGAGGCATCAGTGAGAAGATCACTTGGGTCTTAATATTCCCTTCAGTAGTAACTTGATGCATCATATTTTGGGTGTGTGTGTGTGCGCTTTATTACGTCCCACCAGGTTTTATTTATTTAAATCCCAGACTCTATTGCTGACATGGCAAAGAAGCAGAAATGTTTTGTAAAACTTAAATGAACCTGGAAGTGGACATTTGTTCTATAAATCTTTAAAGTGTTGGGTTATTCCTTGGAAACCACTTTTGCAAGGACCTTCCCTCTTCCTGGAAGAGAGTTAGCACATAAAACACCCAGGTTCTGTCCCAGCAGCACTGAAGAGGCACCCACAGGCACGATGCACTTTCATGCAAACTGGAACCAAGGTTCAAACTGGTCACCTAATGCTCAGTTTTGCTGAAAGGAAGATGTCAGTAAAGTGTCTGAGTGAGAAGTGGGAGCTGGGTCTCACTCCTCTAAACACTTTCTGGTAAAGCCACCCTACCTGCTGACACTCACAAAGCCTCCATCAGGACAGCAGGCAGCCCATTAGCCACGAGTGTCCGTCTCCCTTGATCACACCCCAGAACTCATGGCCCAAACACTCTGAGGATTAATGACATGGGAGTGGTGGAGGTGGACCCCAAACCTTTCCCAATCAAAAGGCAGTCAACTTGAGGCGACAACTGGTAAGCCACAGGGCCACTGTTTAAAAATGCTGAAGTCTCTGGGTTTAAGGTCATCGATGTGAAGCTTTGCTAAGCAGTGTCTCCTGCCTCCTCCTCCTCTTGTGCCTCCACTCTCCTCTTGTCTTTGCTCCTCATACCAGTCTTGACCATGTTGTCTTGACTGTCCTCCAGGCCCCAGCATTTCTGTCCTATGCCTCACCTTTGAGTCCATAATTTCCTATCTTTGACCCCCTCACTGTGCCACCCTCTTTCAGGACATTGAGTCATGTCAACACACGCATCTGATGCTTCTACAGCATGAAAATCTTCATGTGACACACATGTGTGCACGCGCTCCCTCAAGTTGTGTCCAGCTCTTTGTGACCCCATGGACTGCAGCCCACTGGGCTCCTCTGTCCATGGGGTTCTCTCCCAAGAACATTCATGGGAATGCCATCTCCTCCTCCAGGGGCTCTTCCCAACTCAGAGACTGAACCCATGTCTCCTGCACTGGCAGTCGGATTCTTGACCGCTCAGTGTCACCTGGGAAGCCCCTTGACACACCTAATAGACTTATAAACCACACAACAGCTAGGGAGCCTCCACGTAACCCGTGAAAGAATTTTAAAAATACTGCAGTGGGTAAGAACAGTGATCCAGCTGGTGCCAAACTACCTTCCCACTGGTGTTCCTGAAAGTGGCAGGTCGTGAACACCACGTTTTAGAAGGCAAGAATTCCCCTTTACTGTTAACTGATCATGATTCAGTCTTGATCATCCATAAGCTAAATTAGCCTTCTGGAGCCTATATGGATTCAAAATTCAACAAAATCTTACTGACTACCTCCCATGTACATGCCTGACACTGCACCCAGCAATGGAGACACATCAATAAAGACAGTCTCAGGCCCTTCCTCTGACCACTAGACAGGAGGACCCTGAAGGCAGGGGCCATGTCCTAGGTACCAGTCTGGGAACATCTAGTTAACCTCAGTGCTCCGTGCTTGTGCCNACTGACTGCATGTAGCTGTTAAGGAAAATAAAAAAGAAACTTACTGCATTCCAAACTGGTCTCAAGCTTCCCTTTTCCCTTAAGCTATAGGGGAGGTTTAATAATTAATAAATTAATAAAACACTTAGGGACAGTGGTATAGAAAGCACAGCCCAACAAGTCTTAATGAGCAGATTGAGGATAATTTCATCTCTGTATTGAATGAGAGATAATTTTCTTTTATTCATTCATTCACTTATTCTTTTGTCTAAATTCTTCAGTAAAATAAAAGCTCCCTAAGGGCAATTTTCAAAGGATTAGTTAGATGGAAAAACAGGATAAAGGCATGTCAATGTAACTGATTAAGAGTGTGTAGTGTTTTTTAGAGCCTCTTTCCAAAGCCACTCATTCACGGGACATGTGCTCTGAAGGTGTTAGGTGCCCTGGGTCCTGAGGAAACCAAGAAGACTGAAGACAGAGAAAATATACCTCTGAACTTGGCAGAGACCCTATTTTGTTTTTACTAAAATCCTCACGAGAGTAAACACAGGGGCGACTTAGCAAACACTTCTTTTTAATGTCTACAGGTTTTCCTGACTCCATTACTGTTCTGTCTCACCCTAACATATCCCATCTCATGATGGATGTACTCAAAAGTATTTATTTTTAAAAATCTCACCAAGTTAGCTGCGTTGAGAAACTCCTAAGGAAAGAAAGAGGGTCAGGTACTTTTAACATTTCTGTTTTGTGCCATCATCTGCCTCCTTTCATAAAAACAAAAGTGCAGATCCTGAATGTGATCATTATCTTTGGTGGATACCCCTTGCAGCATCCCCCAGCCCACAAATCCTTCAGCTTATTTAATAAACACAGAGCCTCAAGATGAAAACAGTTTTCTGTTCAGGAGGCATCAGTGAGAAGATCACTTGGGTCTTAATATTCCCTTCAGTAGTAACTTGATGCATCATATTTTGGGTGTGTGTGTGTGCGCTTTATTACGTCCCACCAGGTTTTATTTATTTAAATCCCAGACTCTATTGCTGACATGGCAAAGAAGCAGAAATGTTTTGTAAAACTTAAATGAACCTGGAAGTGGACATTTGTTCTATAAATCTTTAAAGTGTTGGGTTATTCCTTGGAAACCACTTTTGCAAGGACCTTCCCTCTTCCTGGAAGAGAGTTAGCACATAAAACACCCAGGTTCTGTCCCAGCAGCACTGAAGAGGCACCCACAGGCACGATGCACTTTCATGCAAACTGGAACCAAGGTTCAAACTGGTCACCTAATGCTCAGTTTTGCTGAAAGGAAGATGTCAGTAAAGTGTCTGAGTGAGAAGTGGGAGCTGGGTCTCATTCCTCTAAACACTTTCTGGTAAAGCCACCCTACCTGCTGACACTCACAAAGCCTCCATCAGGACAGCAGGCAGCCCATTAGCCACGAGTGTCCGTCTCCCTTGATCACACCCCAGAACTCATGGCCCAAACACTCTGAGGATTAATGACATGGGAGTGGTGGAGGTGGACCCCAAACCTTTCCCAATCAAAAGGCAGTCAACTTGAGGCGACAACTGGTAAGCCACAGGGCCACTGTTTAAAAATGCTGAAGTCTCCGGGTTTAAGGTCATCGATGTGAAGCTTTGCTAAGCAGTGTCTCCTGCCTCCTCCTCCTCTTGTGCCTCCACTCTCCTCTTGTCTTTGCTCCTCATACCAGTCTTGACCATGTTGTCTTGACTGTCCTCCAGGCCCCAGCATTTCTGTCCTATGCCTCACCTTTTGAGTCCATAATTTCCTATCTTTGACCCCCTCACTGTGCCACCCTCTTTCAGGACATTGAGTCATGTCAACACACGCATCTGATGCTTCTACAGCATGAAAATCTTCATGTGACACACATGTGTGCACGCGCTCCCTCAAGTTGTGTCCAGCTCTTTGTGACCCCATGGACTGCAGCCCACTGGGCTCCTCTGTCCATGGGGTTCTCTCCCAAGAACATTCATGGGAATGCCATCTCCTCCTCCAGGGGCTCTTCCCAACTCAGAGACTGAACCCATGTCTCCTGCACTGGCAGTTGGATTCTTGACCGCTCAGTGTCACCTGGGAAGCCCCTTGACACACCTAATAGACTTATAAACCACACAACAGCTAGGGAGCCTCCACGTAACCCGTGAAAGAATTTTAAAAATACTGCAGTGGGTAAGAACAGTGATCCAGCTGGTGCCAAACTACCTTCCCACTGGTGTTCCTGAAAGTGGCAGGTCGTGAACACCACGTTTTAGAAGGCAAGAATTCCCCTTTACTGTTAACTGATCATGATTCAGTCTTGATCATCCATAAGCTAAATTAGCCTTCTGGAGCCTATATGGATTCAAAATTCAACAAAATCTTACTGACTACCTCCCATGTACATGCCTGACACTGCACCCAGCAATGGAGACACATCAATAAAGACAGTCTCAGGCCCTTCCTCTGACCACTAGACAGGAGGACCCTGAAGGCAGGGGCCATGTCCTAGGTACCAGTCTGGGAACATCTAGTTAACCTCAGTGCTCCGTGCTTGTGCCAAGGAATCATTTTCAGCCTGCTGAAAAGCAGCAGGATGAACACTGCTGGCACTGGAACCCGAGCCTGAGGCCTGGGTCTCTCATTTACTCTCTCTGCAACCCCATGGACTGTAGTCCAGGGGCTCTTCTGTCCATGGGGATTCTCCAGGCAAAAATACTGGAGTGGGCTGCCATGCCCTCCTCCAGGGCATCTTCCCAACCCAGGGATCAAACCCAGGTCTCCCTCATCACGGGCAAATTCTTAACCCTCTGAGCCACCAGGGAAGCCCACTAAATGTACAACCTCAGGCAAAGGACTTAACGTCCTTCTGTTTTTCTTCTTCAAACGTCACTGGAAAAACCAGCAATAATGGATTCTATGAAGATTAAGTTAATACATGAAGTGTTTAAAATGGTAGCTAACACATAGTAGGTAATCAAAAGATTAGCTATTATTTTCCATACAAGGTTCATCTTGATATTGCTAGCAAAAAAAAAATGTTTCCCACTCTTTGAACAAGCATCTCTTTCCCATGGCAAGTGATAAATTCATTAAGATTCACAATCTGCGTCAAAAGGTTACAACCTTGCCCTGCAGTGACAAGAGACAATAAAAAGGAATATACAAGTGCTCTTCCAGACACACACACACACACACACACACACATTTTCTCTCTCGTTCTCAGGAAAAAAAATATCCATTTGTACCAAAAAACAAACAAAAAAAACACAACCCAACAACAAACGGCCCCCACCCTGCCACAAAACTTCACGAAGGGTTTTCTTAAAAAGGAAGATAAACAAGGATGAAAGCCATTTCCAGCATGACCTGGTGAGTTCTCAGCTTCAGATCAAGCACTCCCCAGCAGTGTTACTTGAGGGAACTTTCACGCACACATCAAACCCCTTCCACCGCTGGCTACTTCCCACATAGCACATGCTGCCACGTGCCCAAACACCGCTGTTTTCCTGCCCAGGGTGTTGCGGGTCAGGGGTGGGAGCGAGTGTTGAAGGCGCAGTGGGGGTAGAGGGAGACGAACCCAGGCAAATGCGCTCTCTTGTGTCCCCAGAAGACCTGCAGGATACGGCTTTCCCAGGGACCCAATTTCAGTCCCACACTACATTTGGCAAGGAACGCCTTTCAAGCTCCACACGTTGGTCTCAAGATCAAAAAGTCCGTATCAGGAATGGAGACTGGCCCCTTTCAGGCCGGGTTGGAAGGAGAAGTGTGCAGAGGGTAAGCTCGCTTGGGCAGGTGGGGGCAGAAGACAGCCTGCTGATGCTCGGCTGAGACCCTCTCTTAACCAGCCAAGCCACCCCCTCTTTCGATAGGCCTCAAGTGAAGAATAATCAAGTTATAGATTTTATTTCATGACTAATTCTGAGGATACGTCCTTTAAGAGCTAAGTTTTATTTAATCAACTATTGATCATCAAAACAGTTCTTCTGGCCTTACATTTCTTTTACAGTAAATGTGCAACACTTAATGAGTTCCAACTGTACAGGGCATCGACCATTTCTCCTGCTCTTCCTTCACCCACAGATTGGCCCAACTTTAGTTCAAAGTGAACAGTCATAGGAAGTACAATCTGAGTTGGAATGAGGTGACTGCATGGGTACCATTTTAGGAAAAATGTTTACAGTGGAATGACAGCAGGGACTCCTTCGGAGGCAAGTACAATAAACTAAGCTGGAGGTGAAAGGAGTCTTAACCGTGACTGTGGCTTTTAGAATCTAAAGGAAGTTCTAGACCCAGGAATCAGGGGGCCAGAATGTGCATGGCTTATTGAACGGCTGGATATGAGAGTGAGAGACAAGAGGTGGTAGAGTGAACTAGCGTGATTCAAACCTGAGAAGCTCTCAAGCCGAGAAACTTAACTTTGGGTGCAAGAAAGGATGATTTCTATTTGAGGAAGGCGTCCAGCAGGTGGCTGATGATGTGGGTCTGGAGCTCTAGAGGGGAGACCAGGAGCAGAAAGGATAAAGGTGGAAAGTGAGGGCACGCGTGGTAGGAGAAAAAAAGGCAAAGTGAGAGGCAGCTAGCAACTGTGCTACGTACTGGGTGTGTGTCTGCTACTTTTATCCTCACAGACGCCTGAAAAAGTATGAGGAAATATACTGAGAAACATTACTCAGGCTTCCACAGTGCAATAAGAGGTGGAGGTAGGGTCTGATTCAGATCTATACAGGTGAGTGTTACAGCCATGCTATTAGGTAACATTTTCAATTAACACACGGATTCTTAGATATTTGAGGAGAAAGAGGGGAGAACCTGACAAAGACAGTGAGGAGGATGAGACTGAGGATTGGGCAGGATCAGGAAAACCATGGGATGAGAGCTCCGAGGGGAGAAAGTGGAATCAGTTGGGCAGAATCCTGCATCCTCAACTGGGCTTTGTGATTAGCAAGTCATTGGTGGATGTTCAGAAATGATGTAAGTAGCACAAGAGGATGTAATAGACTCATTCAGAGGTTAAGAAGAACGGAGGGCGGCGAGTATAAAATGTCTTGACTTTGAAGGGGAGAGACTCAAAATGGAACGATTAATTATTATTATTATTTTCTTAAGATGGAGATGACTTGCTCAAGTTCATATGCTGAGAGGGAAGGAAGTGGTGAAGGAGATAGTGGGTATAAGACAAGGGAAAGAAATGATTGATGTGACAAAGCCATGGCAGAGACAGTAAGGGTTGGCTGAAGAACATGGTTTTGACCTTGGGAAAAGGAAGAGCACGTTTTGCGCTGACAGCAGAGGGAGTGATGTAAACATGAATAATGATTCTGACACAAAATGTTAAATGGAGGAGGTGGAAGTCAAGCATGATCTTATTGGACATCCTGGATATTCTTGCAGGGCTATCTATAGACAATGAGGTGTGGTAGGAGAAGGAAATGGCAACCCACTCCAGTATTCTTGCCTGGAGAATCCCAGGGATGGGGGAGCCTGGTGGGCTGCCGTCTATGGGGTCACACAGAGTCGGACACGACTGAAGTGACTTAGCAGCAGCAGCAGCAGCAGCAGGAAAGTCCAGAGTGGAGGATTCGAGATGAGAGGATGAAGTCTGGGGTAAGCACTGCAGAGATGGTTAAAATGAGTAAATACTCAGCACAAGGCCCAGCCAGACTTAGATATTTGTATCAGATGCAGCGGGATAAAGAGTTGATTTTCTCCACCAATTTAACCTATGTGTGCATCAACCTTGGCTGACAGCAAAGTACATGCAAGAATGTTTACGTGCTCACACATGGGGCTGAATTTTAATTCCCCCGGCTTGTGTTCAGGTGGGTATCATTACCCTCCAGAGAAGGATACAGAAGAGAAGGACCTAATGCCAGAGTATAAGTTGGGAGTTGTCTAGCTTTCCTTACTCGTAGCTTTTATTAGTACATAATTGTCTGCTCAAGATGTAGGAATGAGATGATCTGGAAAATGAGAGCAGAAAAGGAAGGAAAACCCCTCATGTCCTTGAAGCTGCGGGGGCTACATCCTAATGAGAGTGCCGTGCACTTATCATTGTAACAAGAGCAAAGGACAAGGAAATGTCCTCCTGCTTAAAAAAGAAAGCAGGGTCTATCAATAATGACCTGAGGGCCATCGTTATCTTTCTGAACCATCACTCCTGTGATGCGAGAGGTTCCAGCTCTGGTGCTAAAATGCAGCTAATGAATTTTGTGGGAGTTCTTTATGGGAGGCTGATCCCCACCGCTGGGTGGCTGAGCTCCACATCCTGGTCCTGCTGCTCCCACGTCTCCATGGAAGGATAAGCAGGGCCAATGCATTCCGGGCCATGCCCTGGTTCACAAGGCTGGTAGAAATGCTTTGCAATTTCAGGCCACTGCTGTGACATTACCTACAAGGCTCCTTTTTCCATGAATCTGTTATATCCAACAGGAGGAAACAGCAGGGTATAAGGCTGATGGATGCTACACGCCTGAACCAGGTGTCTCTGTGATGAGGGCATTTACCATGAAAAAAGTACTGTGAGTTCATCCATTTGCTTATTTTCAGGAATTTTCTGGGTCTTTGGAAAGGCAACAGTGCCAAATTTAGCATCCTCTCTGGGTGAAATAATCACTGAAGAATTTAAGATCAACAATTGAATGATAGATCCCATTTACCATAATCATGGGGAGGCACATTTACCGTCAAAACTGTGGGGTTTTGGTGTCGGATCCTAAAGAGAATCTTCTTGCTTGTTTCCGAACAAGCAGCCTTAAGGTGACTCCAAGTACATAAAATCCTTTAATCGCTGTCTTTAACCTAGTATTAGTCATGCTTAATAAAATGTCTTGGTAGTTTCAAAGCACTTACAAAAATAGTATTTCATCTAATTCTTAGTGTACCTACTGGCCTGTGGGGAGGAGGGTGGTACAAGTATTATCATCTTTATTTTATTGACAAAGAAACTGTAGGTCCCTGTCACACTGTCACCAAACCTGACCTTGAATACTCTCAGAGCTGGGGGATGTCCTTACATTTTAAGACATCTGATTATAATTTCATATGACTATCTGTAAGGAAGTATTTTATGCTGTGCCTAAATGTGTTGCCCTGCAATTACTCTCAAGTGGTCTATTTTTTTTCCTTTGGAACAACAAGGTATAAATCTGATTGTATTCCACAAAAGAGCTCTTCAGACATTCTCTTAGTTCCAAATCGCCATCCACAACATCTCATGCTCTTTGGCTATTTTTTTGACACATGAAAATGGGTCAAAATCTATTGTTTTCTTGTCCTGTGCTGTCGAAGCCATTAGCCACTGGTGGTTATTAAAATGAAAAATAATTACAGTGAAAATTTTAAACGGCTGACTGTGACTGGTACATATATGACTGTGGCCACCAGACTAGACAGGAGCAGCACATTCCTATCCTAACAAAAGTTCTCCTGGACAGCTCTGTTCTAAGACCCTTGAAGTGCTTTTGTCTGAATTTCTGGCCTACACATGCATCTCATTGTGGAGTCGTCTTTCTTATTACCTCAGTACCACCTTTTCAAAGAGAGTATCAGGTCTGTCTAATTTATTTTTTATACTTGGGTGGGGTACTGGTGGAGAAAAGAAAAAGAACTCTATCTTACTTTCTGTCAGTTTAGAAATACTTAATTGGTTTGTAGGCTGTCTGACAAGCTTTAATATTCTCATCTTTTCAAATCTAAACTCATCTGGAGGCTAAATCACTGCCTATATTAAATACACAAAAATTCTGTTATTAAAATGGAAGTAAAAGTTCTTTTTACTTAAACTGACAAAACACAGAAGATGGCTTGATGTCTCTTTCACTTCTGCTGCTGCTGCTGCCAAGTCACTTCAGTCGTGTCCGACTCGGTGTGACCCCATAGACGGCAGCCCACCAGGCTCCCCCATCCCTGGGATTCTCCAGGCAAGAACACTGGAGTGGGTTGCCACTTCCTTCTCCAATGCATGAAAGAGAAAAGTGAAAGTGAAGTCGCTCAGTCTGTCCAACTGTTAGTGACCCCATGGACTGCAGCCCACCAGGCTACTCCATCCATTGGATTTTCCAGGCAAGAGTACTGGGGTGGGGTGCCATTGCTTTCACTTCTAGAGAGCCTGAAAGTGAAGGCTTTCTTCCACAGAGAAGGAAGAAAAAAGAACATCCTGAGACTTAGAAATTCTGAAACAGTTTGACTGACCCTGACGAAGATTTACTTTGGCATCTGACCTGGTTGCTTTTTAAACGTATACAAACTGGAAAACGTGGACAGTGCAGATGAGGCAGTTGGAAAGGCACAAAGGGACCTCTGAGATGATCTAGTCCAAAGCGCCTACTTGATAAGGCAACAGAAGCTCAGAATACGTCAGTCATTCTGGTCCAGAACCTGGTCTTTGAGTTCTAGTTCAGGGTCCTCCTACCCAGTGTGGGATTTACAGGCCCACCCAAACAGCCACTTGACGTGTGATATTTCGCTTGTTTATACCCCGTTTTCTTCTACAGCCATACCTGCCATCATGATGCCCAAACCCTGAATTTAGGAAAGCTGCAGTGGGTCCTTCAAAGATGATTCAGTATCTCCCAAACAGGACCACTATAAACCACACATAGGAAAGGGGGAAGATTTGGAAAAATACAGGAACTTTTCTTATTCTGTTTTTCTTAAGAGTTTTCCTAAAGGCTCTACATGTGTTGTGTGCTATGTACTCAAGTCGTGTCCAACTCTGTGTGTCCCCATGGACTGTAGCCCACCAGGCTCCTCTGTCCATGGGACTTCTGGAGCAAGAACACTGGAGTGGGTTGTCATTTCCTTCAATAAGGAGCAGGACATCTCTGGAAGTGTAGAAAGGGGACAAAGAATTGAGAAATAAGTTAATAATGATGATGAAGTTATATCACTGAACACAGCAACACCTGAGCATTTACTCTGCCTCACATCATCTCACTACATCATCACATTTACGAGACAGGGACCTGTGCACTTCCCATGTGTGGGATGACAAGAGGATCAATAAGCTGGAGTCCCATCATCATGCACCAAGCTACCAACCTAAGTTTTAGAAAAGCTGGTGAGTTGAAGTAAAATGGATATAAACACACTATGCAGCTTACAGCATGAATTTGCAGAGGGATAGCTATAGGAACTGTGTTTTGAATTTATTTATTTTTAATGGTAAGGCAAAATCTAGGCTCAGTGACCCTCCATTTTCCATAAAAATCAAGGGACTTCCCTGGTGGTCCGGTGGCTAAGACTCTGTGATCCCAATGCAGGGGGTTGGGATTCAATTTGTGGTCAGGAAATGAGATCCCACAAGCTATCCAACCATCTCATCCTCTGTTGTCTCCTTCTCCTGCCTTCAGCACTTCCCAGCATCAGGGTCTTTTCCAAAGAGTTGGCTCTTCGAATCAGGTGGCCAAAGTATTGGAGCTTCAGGTTTAGCATCAGTCCTTCCAATGAATATTCCTTTAGGATTGACTGGTTTTACCTCCTTGCAGTCCAGGGGACTCTCAAGAGTCTTCTCCAGCACCGTAATTCGAAAGTGACAGTTCTTAGCCTTTTTTATGGTCCAGCTCTCACATCCACACATGACTACTGGAAAAAATCATAGCTTTGAGTCTTTGAGTTCCTAGAATCCTTAAATGCAAATGTAAACTTAATTTGCCTCAGAGCTTGAATTCCTCTATCACTTTACCTGTCCCTTCTCAGATCTATGGGCAAAAAGGAACAGAGGCAATATACTGTAAAGATGAGCCATGTTTCTTAATTATTAAAGTCAATATGCTATTTATGAAACAGGATTGGGTTGAAAGAATAATGGTTTCTTTCTCTATCAATGCACCTACTTTAACAGGTTTTACTCTAACTATAAACCTTCATAGTCCCTTATTTTTAAGACTGTGTAGAAATAGCAATAATATTTTAGACGTAATTCATGGGTTCCAACCAATTACCATACAATAGAATAATGATTTCCTACTGTGTTCATTATGGTATTTGCCATCACTTCAAGTGATCTGAGTCTTCAGTGCAGAGTATCTGAACAATAATCATATATGTGATGTGTATTGTTTCAAACAAGATGATATTAAAGACACAAGCCATAGCAAATAGAAATAAAAAGGCAGGTTTTCTGTGTGAGTAAATTTATAGGATTTGGGCCAAAATGTAAGGTATAGAATCTTGTCTCAAATGCCCTGCTTTTTTTCCCCTATGCTTTCATGCTGCTGCTGCTGCTAAGTCACTTTAGTCGTGTCCGACTCTGTGCTATCCCATAGATGGTAGCCCACCAGGCTCCTCCGTCCCTGGGATTCTCCAGGCAAGAGCACTGGAGTGGGTTGCCATTTCCTTCTCCAATGCATGAAAGTGAAAAGTGAAAGTGAAGTTGCTCATGACTTTACTATATTAGAGAAGTCTGGCATTCTTGGAGACACTCTGATTTTCATACTATCAAAACCTAGTTGTAGGGACTTTGTGGTCCAGAGGCTAAGATTCCTTGCTCCCTATGCAGGGGACCCAGGTTCAATCTCTGGTCAGGGAACTAGATCCTAAAACTAAAGATCCCACATGCCACAACAGAGATCTAAAACCCCACGCCCACAACTAAGACTCAGTGCAGCCAAATAAATTTAAAACAAAACAAAACCTGGTCCTCAGAAAATGTCACCAACACATTTAGACTCTAGTCTAAAGGTCTAACAAAGGGTTTTTCTGAGCCTATATGTTTACTAATACAGTATAGAGGTATAAGATATGAAATAAACCACTTTTATAAACCACAGATGGGAATTAATCCCACTAGTTCTTAAATGATGGTTCAGAAGCACTTTTGGATCCTTGTGCTGCAAAAGTTCTCGAGAAGTTATAGCGACAAAGCCACGTATCTTCAGAGGGTCTATGAGAAGCAGTGGTAATTAACACACTGCCCACCTGGAGTGTTTCTTTGAACATATGTCTTTTTGATCAGAGTGTTCAGGGCCCTCCTCCTACAGACCCAAGAGGCGATCTCCCCATTTGGCAAGCAAAGACTTGACAATACACTTTGTTTCTCACCTCTTATTTTAGCCAACTGAAACATCAGGGTATGTTTCATCTATACGTTTAGCTATACAGAACATTATTTTTAAAAAAATATGAAGTCAGATACTTCAGGGAATGTCTGAGAAAGTGTATACTTGTGCCTCAACACACGAGTAGAGAACTATCGTTCTAAAGAACAGATAATATTTATGGAGCACTTGATCTATGTAAAGCACTGTGCTGAATGGCTTGCCTAATTTTAACTAATTTTAGACCAAATTCTTCTCTTCATAAGAGCTGTAGTGACAATATTTGGCAAAATTTATTAATATTCACAGCTCAATACTTCAAGGGCAATCCATGGGCTTATTCTAAGAAGAATTTTAATCATACTTTTAATCAACTAGTTTTATACAGTATTTAAAAATAAGTCTTTCTCAGCTATTTCCATCTGAGAAACGGATAACATAGGAGTCAAAGTGGTAAGTTTGCTCTTAAAACATTCTAAACTTTACCCGAGGCTGGATATATTCTCTCTATACTCCCTGTGTGTGTGTGTGTGTGTGTGTGCGCTCAGTTGCTCATTCATCTCCTACTCTTGGCAACCCCATGGACTATAGCCCTCTAGGCTCCTCTGTCCATGGAATTCTCCAGGCAAGAACACTGGAGTGGGTTGTCATTTCCTTCTCCAGGGGATCTTCCCATCCCAGGTACTGCATGGCATCTCCTGCATCTTCTGCGTTGGCAGGTGGGTTCTTTATCACTGAGCTACCTGGGAAGACACCACACTCCTAGTACATCTGCAGAAATGCTAATGCCAGAGAACTAAGATGGACAAAAATGGGGTATGCCCTAGGAAACGTTTTTTAAAAACTCATGGGCTTTACATAACAATTCCCTCATCTCCTTCCTCTTTCTTCAGAATGGACAAAGCCCAACGCTGCTCCCTATCTGATGCACAGGGGTCTCAGTTCAGTCAGTTCAGTCACTCAAGTCAGACACAATTCTTAAAGTCTTAAAGTTAACTAAAGCTTGGCAAAAATCAGCCTGAGATAAATCTGATCTAAGTTTCAATCATTGTTAATAAATATTCACTGAATTTTACCCAAATAAATATATTTTCGGTCCTTTTCAAAAAATTATTTTTGAAATAACTATACTGGAGACACAAATCAACAAAGATAGTGAAACATAGTTCCTCAAAGATTCCAAGTAGAGGAGATTCTGAAATTAAAAACCTCTCATCTGTTGTAATTATTACTCCCTCAATTGACAGATGTGACTTTTGGCCCATGGGTTATGGACATCAAAACATGAAGCATTTATGTTGCTAAACTAAAGGCTTTAGATATAATATCTCATGTAAAACTCTCAAAAATTCTATGTCAAAGCAAAACATTATTTTTAGAAGCATGAAGACAGAGAAGACTAAACTACTTAATTTAGATTACTTTATTTACTTTTCCAGGGGACTTACTGTGAGTAGCTCATTGACTCTTTAGGATGTGGTTATGTTCAAAGGTAAACACAGTTGTTGTTGTTTTTAAGTTGTTAACTCCTTAAAAATATGTCAAGGCCAAGGTTATATCCTTTAAGTTCAATTTATTTTAAGTTCAATCCTTTATTTTAATTTCAATTAAGGTACTGTTCAAGTACTTGTGCAGACCCAAAATTGCTTTTGGAAATCCTGATTACTGCTAGGCATTACTCAGAGAGGAATTAAGGCAGGTGAAGAGAAGAGACTTAAGCTGCTTTGCTGTTATTCTTAACCTTGTGATCTTGGTCAAGTCACTTAACCTCCCTATGCCTCAGTTTCCCCACTGAGGAAGGAAGGAGGATATGCCCTCTCTCTTGAAAGGCTGTGGTAAGGTTTACAAATACTGGATGTAAACCTCAGAGCATGTGTCTGACACATAAGAAAGAGTCTAGAGGACACACAAGCTTATACTTTTAAATTACTACCTGCAAGCATTGGTGTAAGCTCTTTGTGAGGATAAGAATGCATTTGAGGTCTTCCTTTTTTATATGTGGCTGATTTGTTGATCCTGCTTATAAGATCAGGAGCCAATGGAGAGCTTTCCAGTCACCATCAGGGATATTTATACATCCAGACCCAGTAGTGATGCTCAGCAAGGCTTTCAGACTGATTCATGTGGCAGAGCACCCGGAAATCATGTGCTACTCTAGGTTAATGGTTATGGAATATTCATTAAAGCCTAATATGTTTGTTATATAAAATAGGAACAATTTTACTCAGAAAATACATGATTATATTACATATTTAAAACAGCAAATGAAAGATAGTGTCTTCCTCAAAACATTGCTTTTTTTTTTTTTTAATCCAGAGTTAACAGTTGTTTCTTTTGGTATTTGTTACCTGATTATGTAAGAAGTCATGGCTTACCAGAATTATGTATTAGAAAAACACATATCTAAAATAATTTTACTCATTTACTTGTTCTTTTTTTCCCCCAGTCTTTCAGTGGAAAAATGGCAGCAGTCATTTGATGGTGAAACAGCTCAGTCTCAGTTCACAGGATAACTGTGTTTTGATGGAGGTACATGTTTTGATGGAGTTAAGTGTTTTTATATATATATATATATTAAAAAAAAAAGAAAAAGTTTCATTAACCCACAAACAAGCTCTCTTCTTCAAAACCTGCCCATTCCTGCAGGCTATTCTGACAGTCATCCTCGAGTCATAAATACACAGGCGGCAGCTTCCACTTTGGGTCTGGAAGTCTCTCGGGAAAAGCCAATTTCCTGGAGCTTTTTTGAGGGAGTTTATTACAAGCATCTGTGATTCTTTACTGCTCCTTTGACTCTGTATTTCCTGCCATTGCTGGTGCACCTAGTCTCCCGGGCAGAGCTTTGATTCTTGCCCCCAGGGCAGCAGTGCAACAGTTTGGGCTGCTGCAGCCAGTGACACGTCAGTAGTGGTTTGCTGGGTTTGTCTGGTCTTTGGTCTTTTGCAGCTCTGGGGACAGATGCAATATGAAGGACAGAGGCTTTAGTTTCAAGGCACAGCCCAATACTCACTAGCAGGCTTTAAGCAACTCACTTTACCCCAGAGCCTCAGTGTTCTCATCTCTAAATGGGGATGATAAAGAGGCAAGTCTCTCTCACAGGTTACTCTGCATCTGAAGAGGGCTCAAGTGGGAGAATGTATATGAGAGCCATTTGCAAATATAGTGGTCCATAGTCATGTGAATTCTTCTTTTTTCCTTCCTTCCTTCCCTGCCTCCTAAGGTCATGCAGCCACTAAGTCACTGCTGGCTCTATCAGCCATTTCCTTGTCTTGTGGCTGCAGTCTTCCCATGAGGCTTATCTCTGGTGTTCAGCCTTTGCCCTCTAGTGTTCTTTTCCCCTGGCCCACTCCATGCTCCACTAATCCTTTCCTGTAGGGACAGTAGGAAGTCCCTGGGAGATTAGAGTGCTGTTACTCTATTTCTGATTGGTTTTCAGAGACTTAGCTCTGTCTGGGTATCTTCATCTTTGAAGCTGGTAGCACCGAGGCTCAAGGTAGGGGGTGCAGACAGACCACAGAGCAGTTCTTTGACCTTGAGCCTACCTTTATAATGGACAATAGGTGCAGAAAGCATTGAGGAGGGAGGGCTATTTAAAAGTCTTGATGAGCATCTATAGCAGGGCGAGGAAGAAGGGTTTAGAAGGGCATTTTGAGGTGCCCGTGTCTCCTCCCCTCACAAGTCTTTGTAATAACATCAACCTCCAGTTGAAGAATGCTATGAGAATACTTTGTGTGAGTGGATCATTGCAGATGAATGTTAAAAGCAGGGGACGCATTATTTGCATTAGCCAGTAAGTTGCCTAAACTAATGACTGAGAAAGGCATGACCTAAAATATTATTCATGGGTAAAGGCTGACATCAGTAGGGAGCAGGAAGCTGAGATGGTGTCCAAATGGAAAGTAGGTATCTATACTTCTAAGGAATACACTTTCAAGAAAAAAGAAGGCAGAATGCCAAAGAATTGATGTCTTTGAACTGTGGTGCTGGAGAAGACTCCTGAAAGTTCCTTGGACAGCAAAGAGATCAATCTTAAGAGAGATCAATCCTGAATATTCACTGGAAGGACTGATGCTGAAGCTGAAGTTCCAGTATTTTGGTCATCTGATGCACACAGATGACTCATTGGAAAAGTCCCTGATGCTGGGAAAGATCGAGGGCAGAAGGAGAAGAGGGTGTCAGAGGATGAGATGGTTGGATGGCATCACCAATGCAATAAGCATGAACTTGGGCAAACTCTGGGAGATGGTGAGGGACAGGGAGGCCTGGCATGCTGCAGTCCCTGGAGTTGCAAAGACTTGGACAGGACTGGGTGACTGAACAACACCAACAAAGGAAAACACGCTGTTAAAGCAGGAGCCCCAGAGACAATGAGTAGGAAAGCCTCATAAATAGATTGGGGAGGATAGGATCACCTCCCATCCAGTGGTCCAGCCTCTTGCCTCTCACTTCTGGATGAGAAGGCCCAAAGTGAAGACACAGCAACCTTGAGAGAGCAGTTCCCAAAGGGAATAACCAACTGCTCTTAGTCTAGAAATTTGTCAGGGCACTCCTTCTTGCCTGCTCATCTGCTTAGAGTCCCAGAATCTTCTTGGGCGTATGTCATCTGTGGTCATCCCAGTCCTGCAAACCAAGAAACCAGAGTGAGTCTGTCCCTTGATTTTTTGATAACTTGGCTAGAGTTCTTCTGGTGAAGAGAACCTTCTAGAAAAGCCTCTCACCTGTTTCTTGTTCTTGTTTTCTAAATAGTACTGACAAAAAAGTGATGCCGAGGACAGAAATGGTGAAGGCTTTCAGTGAGTTTGGAAGAGGGTTCAAATTCCGGCTCTGCCATTTCCAGGTGACTTCAATTTCCTCATCCATAAAATAGGGCTAAGGCCACCACATATCTTATGATGAGGAGAGAGAATATACTAAGCAAAGTGTTTTTGCTCCCCAAATGGTAGCTATTGTTTGCATGTCTTTTTCTCATTCCCTCTGTCATTGTCCTTATGGCAGAAAGCAAAGAGGAACTAAAGAGCCTTTTGATGGAAGTGAAAGAGGAGAGTGAAAAAACTGGCTTAAAACTCAGCATTCAAAAAATGATCATGGCATCTTGTCCTGTCACTTCACGGCAAATAGATGGGGAAACAATGGAAACAGTGAGAGACATTATTTTCTTGGGCTCCAAAATCACTGCAGATGGTGACTGTGGCCATGAAATTAACAGACGCTTGCTCCTTGCAAGAAAAGCTATGAAAAACCTAGTTGTTGTTGTTCAGTTGCCCAGTTGTGTCCAACTCTTTGCAATCCCATGAATTGCAGCACGCCAGGTCTCTCTGTCCCTCAACATCTCTCGAAGTTTGCCCAAGTTCACGTCCATTGTATCAGTGATGCCATCCAGCCATCTCATCCTGACTCCCTCTTCTCCTTCTGCCCTCAATCTTAGATAGCGTATTAAACCTAAATACCATATTAAATACCTAGACAGTGTATTAAAGAGCAGAGACATTGCCTTCCTGACAAAGGTCCATATAGTCAAAGCTATGGTTTTTCCAGTAGAGATGGATGGATGTGAGTTGGACCATAAAGAAGGCTGAGTGCCGAAGAATGCTCAGATGCTTTCGAACGTACTGGTGAAGAACCTTGGACTGCAGGGAGATCAAACCAGTCAATCCTAAAGGAAATTAGTCCTAAATATTCACTGGAAGGAGTAATGCTGAAGCTCTAATACTTTGGCCACCTGATTTGAAGAGCCGACTCATTGGAAAAGACCCCGATGCTGGGAAAGATAGAAGGCAGGAGGAGAAGGGGACAACCAAGGACGAGATGACTGAATGGCATCACTGACTCAATGGACATGAGTTTGAGCAAGCTCTGGGAATTGTGGAAGGACAGGGAAGCCTGGCACGCTGCAGTCCATGCGCTCTCAAAGAGTCAGACATGACTAGGCAACTGAACAACTATCATTGCCACAGCTCCTAATATATCTCCAGCATCCAAGCTGGTCTCTGTGCTCCACACTTTCATCGCTGATCCTGCCATCCCTTTCCAGGATGTTCACTGGGAGAGAAATAAGTGGAAAATACAAGGAGATATGTCATCCTCCTGCACAAAAACTTTAGGTTTCCAATTTTTTCAGAATAAAGTCAATTGAAGCAGCTTCCCAGATAGAGGTTTAAGAGTTTCTCTGTTTCTACTCATTAACTCATACTATGATGAGAATCTTCTCAATGCCAGATGAAAACAGATGGAGGGGCTGATGCAAGAGTGCTGGCTAGTTGGTCTAGAGATTTGAATTCACTCTGCTTGTCACCCCCTCCAACTGGAGCTCTTTGTACTGAGCAATAATGCATCCTTGGCAGATGGGAAGGGACGGCAGTGACAACAGAAGGGGTCCAGTATCTGGGCTGGGGAAAGCAGTGTCTGGAAGGATGTTGGGGATGAGATGACCACCCCCTCTTTCCCAGGATGGTGGTGGGGAGAGGACCACTGATTTGGAGAGAAAGTTCTGGGCCTGGGCTTCAAGCACTCTACTGTGTACCTGACTTCCTTCCCTCAGAGAACAGGGACTACCTTCCACACTCCTTCCCTCCCCATACAGAGTCTGGCGCCAAGTGGGACCTCCATAGACCCTGGGGAGATATTAAACAAAAATTATTTTATATTGGAATAAGTGTCTGCACACGACTAAGCAACTAATACTTTCACTATAGCCGATTAACAATGTTGTGATAGTTTCAGGCAGACAGCAAGGGACAGCATCCATACACACCCATGTATTCGATGGGGAGAAGATTATGACCTCTGGTAGTCACATCTTCTCTATGGGGACTGCAGTGGTGGCCGCAGGCCCCTTCTGCCCTCCGACAGGGCGGAGTTTTATTTTAGGCAAGTGGGCCCCTGGGATGGTCAGTGTGGGGCGACGACGTTTGCTCAACAAGTGGTCTCCTCTCGCCATCTCCCAGCAGCCCTAGCTCAGCTCCAGTGCTGGAAGGATCCTCACTCCCTTTTTCACCCTACTGGAGTCCTCCTGCACACCAGCCTGCAGACGGCTTGAGGTGGACAGGGACTCACCGACCCTCCTGTTCTGTATCTGCAGTGAGTGGGAGGTTCTTGCCATACCCTGTGAAATAGATTTTGTTGTTTCATATTCTGCATAAGGCTTCAGAGCAGTTGAGGGACTTGCTCAGGATAACACAACCCGTCAGTAGCAGAGGCGGGATTTATAGTCTCTGCCTGCTAGGACAGTGCTGGCTTCAACTCTGCAGGATCAGACATTTGGGGACCTTGCCCCTCCGCGTTGCCCCTCCCCCTCGGCCCGCCCTTGCCGTAGGAGGGGGAGGGGAGCAGGATCCCGGCATCACTCCGGGGTTAGGTGCACCACCTAACGAAGCACCTCTAGTCCCGCAGCCCGCTCGCTAGCGACCTCTGAAGGGCTTGGCGGATTTGGGGCACAGTGTGGCGAGGGGTCCCACCCCGTCTTCCCGACTATTTGCATAACGGAGACTGCTCATTTCCCCCGCCCCTTCGCCGCACTCTTCTTCCCTCCTTCCCGCGTACCCGCCACCCCTCATCTCCCGGCCCCTCTGCTCCTCCCCAACAGATCCTCCTTCAGGGACTCCCAGCTCCCGGGCTGTCAGGCCGCCGTCGGGGTGGCGTCCGGAGGCATCCCAGGGAGGGGAGTTCTAGGTAGGGCCGGGCTGCGGAAGACGCTGGGGCACTACCCGGTGCTAACAAAGGGAACCGGCAGCCTACCCGCTGGGGCGCAGAGCGGGCGGAGCAACCGCAGCTTCCGCGGCTGAGAGCGCAGCGAGTGAGTAAGACTGCTGCGGGGCGGTGGCGGGACCCAAGCCCCCAGGGAGGAGTGGAGCGAAGGGGCGCAGGAGGGGAGCGGAGCGGCGGGGCCCCTGGCGAGCCGAGGGCGCCGGGAATCGATGTTCAGCACGCCTTGGCACTCTTCACTGCGCGGACCCGCCGCCTTTTGCTGGGGTGTCTGTGGATTAATCAGGGCCGAGGGGGCATCCCTGGCTTCCCCCCGGCTCCGCGAGACTGCGGACCGACAACAAACCCACGTGCACGCGGCCCCAGGGAGCCCCGCTTTCTCCACTGCACCGGCAACACGGGAGGGAGACGTAAAGTCCAGGTTGCTTTGGATCTCGCCTGCCAGATGTACTGGAGGAGAAGCCTGGGCTCTCTGCAGGGGTGGGGGCGCAGGTACCATAACAAACGCACGTGCGTCCTGCCCAGGGTGCGGGGTGCACCGCTAGCCCTCCGGAGCCGCCCTGCGGAGCCCGGCCTTTGTCTCAGCTATCGGGAGGGAACGGCGCTGGGGGCGCCACTTGCTGGAGGAGAAAGACTTGACACATTTAAAAGGTACCGCTTGGGTATCAGACCAAACCACCAGATTCAAAAATAGGAAACACGAAGGGAGAAAGCAGCAAAAAATTTACTCCAGGCCGAGTGTGTTCCCGGCCGTAGTGCAGACTTGAGATGACCCGGGCCACCCCTCACTTTCAACTCACGGTGGTTTCTTAGAGACAGGGGTTGAATTAAGGGTCTGCGAGTCCTCCACCCCCAAGAAAAGACTGTGCCTAGCTCACCATCGTCCTTGCACTGTCTGTAGGGAACGGCGAGCGCCTCCTCAGTCCGGTTTAAACTACGCCCAGCACTGTGCTGGCTTTCGCTTGCGCTTTGCCCTGCGTCTAGCCAGCCTCATTGTCATTGGCCCCTTTTGGCTTGTCGTGTCTCTTTATAAGGAAGGCTAACTGAGGCCTCTTGTTCTAGGTGGGGACGCCCTTATTTTCAGCTCTATCCGAGTTTATTTGCGAGAAATTCCGAGGTCCGGAAGGAGAGGCCTCTTGTTTGTTTTGCCTTTTCTTTGCCTACGAATGCTCAGCTCAGCTTTGCGGATTTTAGTTAAATAGTCCTGTTCTGGCAGCAGTGGGATGGTTTAGGGGATGCACTGGCCCGGTAGGTAATGGTGTGGGTGCAGAAGGCAGCCGGACAGGTTGTGGAGTGGGTGGTGTGTGCGCCAACCTTGTGTTTGCTGAGCAGTCGGGCAGCGGCTTCACCTGGGCCAGCAGCGCTGGAGATTAACCTGTCCCTCGGGGGCCGGCGGGCCTCCAGCCCTGCGCCACGGTCTCGGGGAGTCTAGAGAGCATCCGGCGAACCCTCCTATTTTACAGGAGGGGAAACGGAGGCCGGGAGAGTTCAGTTCCTTGTACCAAGTTTCAACCCAAGTGAAGTTGGCCACCTAGAGAGGATGAGAGCCTGAGTCTCCCGACTCCCCCAGGGTGCATTGCCGAGCAGAGACTGAAGACAGAACCCAGAATCTGTGGTTGGCTGAAAAGGCAGTGGCCTTAGGCAGAACAGAGTTAAACAAAGAACCTAATTCACATTGAAAGCTGCACCCTTCCATTATGCCTTTCAAGAGTTCTATCCATTTGAGAGAAGATAGATTTAGTAGTGCCTCACTCTCCTTTTAGCCTTTCATAAGCCTAGTTAGTTTTCTCTTCTGGCTGCCCCTTCTCCTGAAGCGGGAGCCCAGCCAGCTGTGGAGACTTAGATGTTTTGCCTCTCATCCTTGTGCCAGGAGGCCTTTGTTTGGGCATAAGCACACAGGGTAGAAAGTGTCTCCTAGGGCGCTACTCCTGAGTCACTTGTGGGAGAACAAAGCATTGTTTTCACTGATTTTATTTAATTAAGTTTTTAAAGATGAAAGTCTCACGAAAGTAGCTACTTCATTTTGTATTTGGCAGGGGAAACGTTGGAAAACCGAAGACATCACTTTGAGTCTGGGTTTCCCCAAGGTGCTGTTTCACCCTGTTCCTCGTACCTCTTAACCACACTGGTTTCTCTTCTTAAGGTTTCCAGGGTGTTTCATTTTTGTGGTGATTCCGCTTGGCACTTGAATATAGTTCTCATCAGAACGCTCACCCTGTAAGGAACTTAGAAATCAGCTGGCCTGTTTTTCTAAATGAAAAAACTGCAGCTCAGTGAGAAATCACTTGCCCAGGGACACACAGCAAGGTATCTGCTGTTAGTGCCCTTTCTGTGCTTTAGCGAAACTTGTGTCAAATGAGTTTTTTGTTGGTACCCCAGTGTACAGTCAAAGTTATGATGGTTGTTACAACAGCACCTTTTAAGTCAGTGAATTCCTTGAGGACTTACATAGGTTTTGGTTATTAAACAAAACCATGGATCCCAGTGATAGATTCAGTGAGGAGTATTATATAAATAGTTTTCATTGGGGATTGATTTTCTTTAGTGTTTACTAAATGGTTCTCTTTACTCTTGCCTTGGGTTTCCCCACATTCCTCTGCCTCCTGCTCCTCCAGTAGGGAAGTGCTTTAAAGTATGATCACAGAATGAAAGGCAGTAGGAAGTCAGAAGAAAGACCCTCCTTAGCTCTTCATGCTACTTAACTTCTTGGGTTCCAGTGTTCCTTGTGCAATGAGAATCCTTCCTGCCCAGTCTCTGTACAGGCTGTTTGGATGGAGTGGAAGTTGCTCAGCCTTTAGAGGTAGAGGGTCCGGTTGGGTCAACCCTCCTCTCCTGTGTGGACTGCATCCACACAGTGTCAAGGGAAGAACACGTATGCATCTCCTAGGGGTGTGGTGGGTAGTAAATCATGTGATGCATGCTTATTCAGACCTCCCAGCAGGACTGAATGAATGCTCATCAGCTTTGTAGTGGTAGAGAATGATGATGGGACGATAACCCCACTGGGTGAGCCCTGTGCTCAAATGGAGAGGCCCAGCCTAGTCACAAACAAGGCGGAATGTCTGCCAGACTGTTAAAAGGGCCTTTGGGTGGTTGTGAAGTGTGTGTGATTTTAAGGTAAATAAACCTAGTAAAAAAAAAAAAAAAATCCAGAAATTTCATGCCCAGGTGAGTGCAATCTAGTCTTTCCATCCATTTATTCCATACTTACTGACAAGCAGGCGGGTGGGGGCAGGGGTGGTTCCTATGCTGGGCCTGGAGTTACAAAGAACCAGAGCCACTTGTTGGCCCCTCACCATCCTTGCTTGGAATGCATTTGGAAAACTGCCCTCAGGAACCCACAGAAAATAGATCTAATTTATCTCAAAATTGACCTCTGCAGGGGTGGGATTGTCTCTTTTCGTCATAGTCAAACCAAGAGTAGGTGTTAAATGAGAGAGAGAAAAGGGAAGACTTCCAAGAGAAGGTGGATCTCCACAAGTATGGGGACGTGGCTGCATTGCAGAGTATTGGGCATAATTCATTAGTGAAATTTGCAGTAAGCTTTTGGGACATAGACTCGAGAATTTGCTTAGATTTGGTGTCAGTAACTTATTCAGTAAGAACAAAATTGGGGACAAACATACATTTTTCTTGCTCGTCTGCACTGTATACTGACTTGAATAGATGTACTTTCTATAGTTGCACATGAAACAGTAATGTAGTAAGCAACATAGTGTCATCACATTGAATACTGGGGTGATTTTCTGAGTCATGACTAGAAGACTCACTTAGCCTTTAGAATCAGTTTAGTGATTAAATCTTATCATTCTGATTATAAAAATACAGCATGTCCAGTGAGGACAATTTGGAAAGTACAAAAATGGATAGAGAAATAGAAAAGAAATTCCATTATTCAAAGGCAACCACTGTTAATGTTTGCAACTTTCCTTCTTGTCTGTTTTTTCTTTTTTTAGTGGATTTGTTTTCTCTAAATGGTAGAGAACTTACTGCTTGTACAGTTACTCTTGGCTTTTTTGCTTAGTCTTTTCATATACCTATGTCACAGTTTCTATTCACATTAAACCTGCATCTTTTCATTCATCAACATATCAGCATCTCCAAGGTCACATGGTCCCATGGGATCCAATCACTCCAGTGACCATTTCAGTGAAAGCCTGCAGAGGAAAGAGTCTCCAGCTTCTTATCCTTTTCCTAGCTGTGCCTCAAGCATCCAGATACCAAAAAATATATATATATTTTTTTCATGTAAGAAAACAGCTAAAGTCTAGTGGAGAGAGAAGGACCCTGTGTATGGCCTCGCGTTCTAGTCCTGCCCTTGTGACAACTTACTTTAACAGCTTGGTTTTTAACCAAGCAACCCCAAGATCACTTGTTAACTCATTCCTTGCATCTTTGAGTGCCCATTCTAAACCGAAGCTGTGTAAGAAGAGCTCATGATCTAGCAGAGGAGCTGGAGTAACGCGAGACCAGTGCAAGGTGCCCTGGGAATCAGAGGGGGGACAGCCACCCCAGACTGGAACAGTGGGGAAGGCTTCCTGGATAAGGGCTGTCTTGGGCTTGTGCAACTACTTCAGATCCTTTATTGAATTACCACTGAGATAAACATGCTTGTGATAAATCTCTTTCCACATTCCAGATAATTCCCATAGGATACAATCCTAAACTTGGAATTACTGAGTCATATTTTAAAGACTATCATCATTTTTAAAAACTTTGTAGATTCAGTCCCAGTTGCCTATGAAGTTTTAAAGTACCTAAGTATTTTGCATTGTGGAAACGGTAGAAATTGGGAGCAAGTAATTCAGGATTTGAATTCTTGTTTACCAGTTATCACCAATATAGACTTCTACAAGCTACTTAAGCTCATGAAGCTTCAATTTCCATCTCTGTAAAATGGACATAACTGCCTTTACCTCACTGGATCATTGTAAGAATTTTTAGAAAGACTTTTATTTTATTTTTTTATATTTTAATTTTTATTTGCTTATTTTTTTAGTGTTTATTTATTTATTTTTGGCTGTGCTGAGTCTTTGTTGCTGCGTGGACTTTTTTCTAGGTGCGGCGAGTGTGGGCTATAGTTAGAGTAGAGGCACAGGCTTCTCACTGTGGTGGCTTCCTCTTGCTGAGTGGGGCTTTTGGTGTGTGGGCTGCAGTAGTTGTGGCTCCCAGGCTGGAGAACACAGTAGTTGAGGTGCACGGTCTTAGTTATTCCAAAGCATGTGGGATCTTCCTAGAACAGGGATCAAACCTGTGTCTCCTGCATTGGCAGGTGGATTCTTTACCTCTGAGCCACTACGGAAGCCTCCATTATAAATCCTAGATAAGGGGTCCAGTATAGTGCCAGGTTTACAGGAAGCACTCCATAAGTGATGTCTATTATTGTTATAATTGAAATTTTCACAAGCTGCAGAGACTGTGGTCCTAGTATTTTTTTCTTACCATGGTAGCAGGTAGGAAATTAATTAAGGTGGCATCTGCTACCAGGTGACAAATTGAGAGAAATGATCACTTGTGTGATGCATTACAAGTCTTCTTATGCTTTGAGCTCACATTGACAGACAAAATGGTGAATAAGGATCACCCATCTCTCTCTCCGCCTCCTTCCTTCCTTTCTTTCTTCCCTATCTCTCTTTCTCTCTGCAAGTCCTGTGCATTATACTGTCTGTTGTCTGTTGTTTTAAGTCTCCTTACAATTTCTTCTCAATGTTTAGTGACAAAGAAACATTTCTTGGTTCTGATAAACTTTAGTATTTCTTTTCAGTACATGATACAATGCAAGATATACAGGGGAGAAATAAACATGAATTCCCATGTTTCGTACAAGCTGCAAGAAACTTAGCCTAAGTCTTGTGGTCATTTATTTCTGTTGGCCTAGGTTGTCTGACAGAATTATTGTCTCCTTCCTGAATCCTTCATTACGTAGTCAGTGCTCTTCTGCTTACTGCTTTTACACTTACACTGTGACTCTTTTATTACGAATATCCCCAAGTCTGACAATATATCCAGTGGACTTACACATATTTTCTGAGGTTTTAGCAGTATGAAAGGTAGAAAACTAGAAACTTGCTCTACGTTTGCATAGTATAGGTTAAAATCTGTCTTTCTTGCAGAGGGTCATCTCTAAGAAGATCAGCATAGGTGGCTTGATTTTTAAATTATACTACCAAAATCTCTGCATTATTAACAATTTTAACCAATTTTTAATTACTGTTTGTGTGTTACTTGTCACAAACTAAAGAAATTAAGGAATGTTTCTCTACTCAATACAATTCCAAGCAGACTTTCTCACTGAACCTGTGCCTTTTTACTAAGATGAAAATTGGAGAGAATCCAAATTCATTATTTTTATGAATGCAAAGATGTGGGTGACCATTATTATAAATCATACATAAGGACTGATTTTTATATGGTGAAACATATTTTAAACAAACGGAAAGCACTGACTCTTCAGTGGGCACCTTCCTTTGTCACTGATGGCAACATAAACTGGGACACTGAATGAAACGTGACAACCAAGAGCACCTTTTGAAAAGAGTGCCTTGTCTTTTACTGAACAATTTCTCAAGGAGATAAGTATTCAAAAACATAATCACTACAACATTCTTCATAATAATAATGATGAATCAGAATAACTCAAATACTTAAAAACAGGTTAGAGAAATAATGACATTATCGATATAACAGGATATTGTGCAGTCATTAAAAATCAAGCTATGGAAAATTTTTAATGACCTTGAAAGTTTATGTGAGATGCAGAGAGAAGGAAGGCTGAAGTGCTTATATCCTAAAATGGGAAGAGTGATCACCTCTTAGTTTTATTAGAAGTGCAATTTTTTCTTTGATATTTTCTAAAATCTCTAGAATGCAACTATGTTGCTGCTTTAAATCAGCAAACCTAAAATTTCTATTAAAAGACAGCCTTTCGAGGGGGGTTCATGTTTGGGAGTTCGTGTAAAAAAAATACAAACAAACAAACAAACAAACAAAATAAATAAATAAAAAATAAAAATTAAAAAAAAAAAAAAAAAAGACAGCCTTTCTGTATTACCTTTTTTAAAGGAATCAGCCTTGCTCTCATCACAGCAGCTTTCCTTCCTCTGTGCTTCTCTGTCATAATTCTGGAGGGGATGTTCAAAAGCCACTCAACTCAGAACTGAGCATCTTCAGACTTTTCCAACTTTAGACACAGCACCACACCCCAAATAAAAGTTCATGGGTTTTTCACTAGTGGCCAGAGCAACTCTGCCTGCTGTGGGACAAATCCCTTAAAAGACACACCCACCAAGGCATGCTGAGGTATAGTTCGGAGCTGGTGAAGTCGGAACTGGCAGCCAAGGAAGCACTATTAGCCATGGCTCCTAGGCCTCAGTTTCTTCACCTGTTAATTGGGGTGACAAACACTTCAAGCTTCCATCCTGCTATAAAGTTCCAGGGTTTCATGATAACAGTCTAGGAAAGGAGACACAGCGGGATAATGCCGAGTGAGAACAGGACCTCCTGCTGCTGCTCACAGGGTGACTTGCTGGGATTCCCTTGCTTTAGGCAGGAAGTGGTAGCAGATGTCTGCGGTGGTAGTGATGGGCATGGAACTGCAGGGAGGAACCAAAATGCCGTGCCCGGAGCTCTAAGGAGGGTGCCATGCTGGGCTGGGGAATGTCTCCTCTAGAGCAGTGAGAGATGAGAGACGGGGCCCAGTCACAAAGTGTGGTTTGAGCAGGAAGAAGCCCTCGATGTCTCCCCTTCCTGTGTCACACGTCCCCAGAGAAAAAGCAAATGGCAGTATGTATGTCAAAAAGAAGAGATGAGGACGAAAAAGACAGTTTTGTATTTCTTCCTTTGAGAAGACGGAACAAAAGAAGGGTCCAGGATAGGATACCAATAAAGTCCTTCTGGCAATAAGGACCCATGTGCAATGCAGATGGAAAGGCTCGTTTCTTAGAGAGGAAATGGGGGCCATAAGGTGACCTTTATAAATCTCTGAATTATACAGCCTTCTCTGGGGTGTGTTCCATTTAAAACTACTGTACACCACAAGGGGCTTAGAATGGACAGAGTCTGTGTCTTTCCTCTGAGTTATTGGGCAAGCAAATCAAACAAGAGCAGAGTGGCCAAAGGAAAACCCCTGAAGTCAGAGCAGTGATTATGGGATGCCCTGGGAAATGCAACAGGACTGTGTGTGCGTGTCTGTGCACCACTGCAGCATCTGCCGGTTGCTAAATCAACCTTAGCTCCCTTCTGCCCGGTGAGACTCACTCAGGGCTCTCCAATCTGTCTTGCAGGAATTGCATCTGTCCTTGAACAAACAATTACAGCGAGCCCATGACAGATCCCTGGGGCCCCTGGTGGTGGGAGGAGGGCAGAGGAGCAAGGGCATCACAGGAAGGTCAGAAGCCTCACGAGGACAGGAGAGCCACCAGCCTGATAGATGGAGGGGAGGCAGCACTAACTCTGTGACCCTCTACTAACGCACAGAGCACGCAGAAGGGGAGCAAGAGGGGAGGCCTGCGGGTGGCAGCTCTTAGCCTGCCTGCTCTTGCACAGCAGGGTACTTGTCAGCGTGACTGCGGACACAAGTGCTACAGGGTCCTTTTCCGTGTGGAGTGAGTGTCACACAGGTTTCCCTGAACTCAAGGACAGAAGCATTTTGCCCCCAAAGAATCTACCCCTACATGAGAGCAGCTTCACTGATAAACCTACAGCCACAGGGGAGCTCAGAGAAAATTGTTCATCAGGTCTGGGCTCATAGATAGTTTGTGAAGAAGAAGGATATCTTAGCACAGGATGGAAATGATGGCTAAAAGAAACATCTTCTTGAGAACAGGGTCGAGTTACCATGAGTGTGTGGGCAGACACACAGCCATCGCCTTCATTCACAGCCCCGCCCCCGCCACAGTTCTCTCTTGGAGCCTCCTGGGGAGTGAAAGTCAGGCTGTGGACACAAAAAGGATGAGCCAAGATGGACTGGACGGACCAACACCATCTGTGTTCTTAACCAAGGACCCCGGTTCAGTTCTCTCTGAAGTAACAAACACCTAAGACAGTCTGCTGGTTTAAGTACTGAAAGTGCACTGCACAGTGGTGGATGAATGAATGGTGGGGAGGACATCAGCGAGGGGACAGAAAGAAATCAAGTCTGAGAAGACAGAAAGGGCAGGGAAAGGATGTATTAAATTAACTCAAGAATACAGGCGGTTGTAATTATATGCATTTGAAGGTAACGGTGTTCTTCAGTGGCTAAAACACCAAAACAAGTTATAGAATTCAGTGCAGTTTAGCATAACTGACTTACTGTGGGGTCTATAAACTTAATCGATGTCTTTGGTTTCCAGGGCGTCGTTCAAACATTGGAGCTCCATAAATAAATATTAGAAGTGTCTGTCAATCTCTCCTTTAGGGAATTGGTATGGCGGATGGTTTTCAATGTATGTTGGTATCTGAATGTCATCATCCATTAAGAATTTTTTTAAAAATGGAAGCCTAATATTACCTATATTGACAGAACTAATTATAAAATTATAACATCATGGAGAGGTAGGTAGGACGGAGGCAGAAGTAGAGAAAACACAGCGTCTCCTCTTTAGAAGCTCACAAATGCCTCATGTTCTCAAAGGTTCAGCTTTACAAGTTTAGGAAGAAGACTATTTTAAGTTTCTTTTTCTACCTTATTTTAAAATATGGAAACTCAGGAAGAAAGAACAACACATACTGAAATACTTCATGCTGCTAAGATGTGTAAAAATTAAACAAAAGAAGTACCAAGTCTGAAATTTGATACCAAATTATAAAATGAAAGATAAAACTTTTTATATACTCATAATCAATAATAGTCTTTGACATCTATGATTCCCTCATTTAAGCAAACATTCATCGGGAAATTATTGTGAACAGAAATGTAATACACTGGCTGACTTTCCCTCCCTTCTTCATACTCCAGTAAATTAGTATGAATATAACTACACACACAAATAAAATGCAGTTTAGACCAACCTATGGAAAACTTTAGTTTGAATTAAAGTCTAAATGCTCATATATGTAATTTTTAAAAAAGCAATACAGAATTATCCTAAAGTCCAAAATGTAATTCTAACTAACAGCTAAAAGATCTTTGAGGACAAATTTAATGAAAGAAGACCAACCATCAGAATTTTAAGAATTGTTGCTTCTCTTAGAGCCAGTTAAACACAAAGCAATTAAACTTCCCCTTTCGATCTTTTCAAGATCCTTTATAATCTCACTTACTTCTTTACCAAATAAATACGGTTTTACGATATTGCTGAGGACATTATGTGTCTACTTTCCACAAGTGCACCCTAGAAGTCTTTCTAAAGACTTAGCCCATGTGTACAGCAACAAATAGATGACAACTATTTCCTGGAACACTGAGCTCAACTGCTTCACAAAATATCACTCTTCCCTCAGACACGGGTGGCACTTTGGCTTGATGGCTTCAATAGTAGCTCACTGGAACCCCAAAAATGTTAAAAAGATGTGTTCTCCACTCCCACGTAGTGGCTAGTGAATTATTAAACTTCAAGTCTGTTTTGTGGGTTTCCCAAGCGGCACCAGTGGTAAAGAACCCGTCTGCCAATGCAGGGGATGTAAGAGATGTGGGTTTGATCCCTGGGTTGGGAAGATTCCCTGGAGAAGGGCATGGCTACAGTATTCTTGCCTGAAGAATCCTTTGGACAGAGGAGTCTGGCATACTACAGTCCACAGCATCTAGAAGAGTCGGACATGACTCAGCATGCATGCAAAGCTGCTTTGTACTGGACAGACACTGGTGACATTCCTGAAAAGAATTTACATTTTTTCCTTTTTTTTTTTTTAAATTTATTTTGGCTGCATTGGCTCTTCATTGCAGTGAGCAGCTCTAGCTGCCCTGTGGCATGTGGGATCTTAGTTCCCTGATCAGGAAATTGAACCTACGCCCTCTGCACTGGAAGGTGGATTGTTAACCACTGGGCCATCAGGGAAGTCCTTTCTTAGTGTATATATTAACACTCATACAAGTCTGCAGACAGGCCCAGCAAGGGCAGGTGTCCTGCTGGATGAGAGTTACAATACTTTATTTAACATGGAAAAGGAGATGTATTAATGTAATGTCCTAGGCTACAATTCAACAACTGCCTCTCGTATTTGATCCGCCTCTAAAACATTAAAACACACAAAAAACATACAGACATATATACACCTGCATGATACAGCATGCTATACCTGTGTGCATGTGTCTATGTATAAAATGACCTGACAGAGGGCTTCCCCCATGGCTCAGGGTTAAAGAATCAGCCTGCAATGCAGGAGACTCAGGTTTGATCCCTGGGTCAGGAAGATCCCCTGGAGAAGAAATGGCAACTCACTCCACTATTCTTGCCTGAAAAAAAAAAAAATCCCATGGACAGAGGAGCCTGGTGGGCTATATAGTCCATGGGGTCGAAAAAAATGACCTGACATGTAAGAGTCCTACTTTTCTTTATAAGGAAGGAAATCGTAACATCTTTTGGACCCAAGTGATTTTTATATCATTGACAGATTATATATCATCTCTGTTACAGTCTTTAATTTATGGGGTGGGGATAGGGGGACCAATATGGCCCCAGACTCAAGTCTTATAAAGACTGGCTGCTCATTATAATCAAATAGAAAGACTGAAAAACAAATCAAACCAGAAAAACAAAAACACAACCTCCTTAAGCCAAACACTGGAGATACTGATTTAAATACAAATATGTTTAAGACTCCTTAACTGATGACCGCCCACCAGGTTTGGAAACTGGAGACAGAGGAGAAAAGGGTCTGGGGTGAAGGACATAGGGGCTGTGGCCGGCTCCCAATTTTCTCGATGAGGGTGTGGAACCCAGCAGCAAGTGCAGACTGCACCCTCGGTGATGCCTTGTACAAACCCAGCAGTGGAAATGCAAAGTCCGCACAATCACTTTCAAGCACCTATTCTGGGGAGCAGCACTGTGTTTCCCACAGGTGTGTCAGAGAGTAGAGACCTTGAACTCAGGGATCTGAGAGAAAGGAGCCGCAGCCATATTCAGCAGAGCAGCCCACCGTGATCATTTCAGAATGCTGCCAGGGTGCAGTCTGAACGGAAGGTCTGAGGAGGTGCTTGACACAGGAGTCATCATCACCTGTCAGAGGAAATTAACAAAGCTTGCCTTCAGGCACGAAGAAGATGCTGGAGGTAAGTCTACCTAAAGGTGCCAAAAGACTGTGGAGGCAGAAAATCATCCTAGAACTACAGAGAGAACACAATATACCCAAGTGATACTCGAGTATGTGGCCTCCACCAGGGCTGAGGAAGAATGGACAGATAAATCTTAGTCACCAGCCTGACTCTGACCAGAGTAAGATACTTTCTTGGCGGCCACCAGAAGATGTGTATAAGAGACAGGTCTGAGGAGGTGCTTGACACAGGAGTCATCATCACCTGTCAGAGGAAATTAACAAAGCTTGCCTTCAGGCACGAAGAAGATGCTGGAGGTAAGTCTACCTAAAGGTGCCAAAAGACTGTGGAGGCAGAAAAACGTGATGTGTGACAAAAGGATGAACAGAGTGGAGCAAAAAAGTGAAAAAATTTCATTCCATCTGTGCAGCTCAATGCCTAAAACATGGCAATCTTTATTTGGAAGAAAAGTTAATGAAGATTATGGAACGCAAAATGACTTTTCATCAACTTATTTCTCTAAAAGAAGCATGATTTGCATTTTCCTTGAACTGATCAAACGTTATCTAAGAATTGCTTAATTGCCTTAATGCTTTAATTCTATTTGCTGCCAATCTGATTAGCAAAGTGTGTGTCTGCATGTGCACCCGTGTGGGCTGGCATTAAAAGGGAGGGTGAAACCTATTACTGAAAGAACGGCAACGTGAAGCTGGCTGGCTCTTGGTTAATTGAGAAACCATGAGTGGTGTGAGAAGGTCACTCTATCATTTATTTTAATTTCTTCTCTCTTGTCTTCCCAGTCGCTTGTTCACCTTAGGAACCTGCCTTAGATTTGAGACCACTAAGAGCAGGTGTTAATTTGGGTTAAGGAGAAGGTGAGCCCAGGTATTCCTGCTAGTGCTGTGGTTTAATAGGAATCTGGATATAATTTAACAGATCCTTTGAGTCTCAGTCAGACATGGTTCATATGGATGAGGAACATCTTATAGATAAGTTAATACATACATTAATCTCTTGAGGTCTTCCAACAACACATAACCTAACAAAGTAAAAATAAGCTTTCAACCTGCACAGGAGGATGTATGGGTAAAAGCACTGGAATATTTCCTTTAGGGCAGAGAAAAAGCACTGGGCTACTATTCTGGAACCAGTTCGGACTTGGAGGAAGTCATGTTCTGTCTCTGTGTTCTCAACTTCAAACTGGACTAACTGGTTTTAAATTTGACATTTAAAGAGGCCGTGGGTTTCATAGGTGTGGCTCAGGATCTGCACAGGGAAGTTCAAGAGAAGCTGAGAAAAGGAGATTCTACCCCCATTTCTGAGCTCCCTCATCCCTATCAGATTTAACTGGAGACTACCCACTGATCAGTTTGAAATACTGATGTACTAGAGAAGATCTGGGTTGAAAAAATATTTCTTAATTTCAAAATATTCTAACCACTGGAATATTCTACTCCACTGGAATAGAGGCACTCTTAAATTCTGTATAGTTTTAATAAAATCTTCCCTCTGAACACCCTGTTTGTTCTGCTATGAAAATTCAACTTCTTCACAACTCCAACTTCTTGAGCTTCAACTACTGCAAGACTTAGCTCAAATGTTATCTTTTCTCTGAAACCTCCCTCAACAGGAAGCTGAACTGTGAAGGGGACCACTTTGCTGTAAAGCAGTTTTTTTTGTTTTTTAAATTTATGTATTTGGCTGTGCCAGGTCTTAGTTGCAGCATGTGAGATCTTTAGTATTGGCAGGTGGGATCTAGTTCCCGGACCAAGGGGCAAAGCTGGGCCCCCTGCATCAGGAGCCTGGAGTCTTGACCATTGGAAAACCAGTGTTAGTTACTCGGTTGTGTCCAACTCTGTGCAACCACATGGACTGCAGCCCTCCAGGCTTCTCTGTCCATGGAATTCTCCAGGCAAGAATACTGTAGTGGGTAGCCATTCCCTTCTCCAGGGGATCTTCCTGACTCAGGGATTGAACCTGGATCTCCTGCATTGCAGGCAGACTCTTTATTCCCAGAAAGCAGTTCTGTGGCTAATATTTGGCCAAAGAGCATTCTTCCCTAAGCTCGAGATACTAGATACTTTGGTGCAATTCAGATAAGGATTCAATGCTTTGGATTCTAAATGACATAAGGAAGGGTTAAATGTAAACCCAGGGCAATACACATCAACAGCCTTAACACACTCTTTTCCTTTGATGCAGCAATAGCACTCACAGGAATTTGTCCTAAGAAAATAATGACAATATCTATAATGACTTATTGCAAGGAGATTCATCTCAGCATGATTTGTAATAGTGATAGGGTAAAAAATTATTTAAATAATCTAAATGTAAAGTAAAATTAAATACATACACAAAAATAGTTAAGTAAACCTTGTACTTTGAAAGAACATATATTTATTAATTACTATGTTTTGGAAAAATATCTCAAATGTAGGAAAACGCTGATTACATAATGTTAGAATGTTATAGAATATGCTGATGAAGTTGTTCTTCATTTTATCTACTCAAAGGAAATATAAAAAGAGTAGTAGAATGATTATTACATTAATTTTCTTCATTATACATCATGTGTCTTTCAAATTTTTTAATTAGATACTTTTCACTTTTACTGTAATAAATAAGAATACCTGAATGTTTGGCAAAGCAACAGACAGGTTATCTAAGGAACTTAAACATGAAAGTTATTCTGTTTCCATCAGCTTTCTCTAATTCTTCACCCACATGATATTCCCAAGACACAAATGTTTGCTGAATTGAAATCTATTACTATGAGCAGTTTGAGGACAGGAGTCCTAAAGACTCAAGGAGAGCTGACTTACACAGAGTGGAGAAGATCACTCTAGAAATGGGTTCTGGTCTTCGCTCTGCCATATCTTAGCTGCATGGCTCACTCAGCAAGCAGCAAATGGTCTTAGGGCTTTAGTTTTCTCATTTGCAAAGGAAAGGTACATGTCTTACTCTTTTTTTTTTTCCTATCCCCAGTTTTTAAAACACTAGAAGTTATCAAGAGTGTATGTTAACTATCATGTGGTTTGCTGGATATAAGAATGAATAGAGGGATGGTGTGAATGAACTATAATGAAAGAGCTGCTGCTGCTGCTAAGTCACTTCAGTCGTGTCCGACTCCGTGCGACCCCATAGACGGCAGTTCACCAGGCTCCACCATCCCTGGGATTCTCCAGGCAAGAAACTGGAGTGGGTTGCCATTTCCTTCTTCAATGCATTAAAGTGAAAAGTGAAAGTGAAGTCGCTCAGTCATGCCCGACTCTTAGCGACCCCATGGACTGCAGCCTACCAGGCTCCTTCGTCCATGGGATTTTCCAGGCAAGAGTACTGGAGTGGGTTGCCATTGCCTTCTCCGAATGAAAGAGCTAGAACAAAGATAAACTAAAATTCTAGGAGTCTTGATTCAATATTTCAAATCTGTATATGGACGTATACTGGAAGAGAATCTTAAAAAGAGTGGATAAGAAGTGTATATGTATGACTGATTCACTTTGCCGTACAAAAGAAACACAACACTGTCAATGAACTATACTCTAATAAATTTTTTTTTTAATCTATACTGTGAGCTATCAGGCCACCAAATAAAACTTGAAAAGTAAATAGTGAAACCTGGCTGGTGTTCTTCTTGATCCTTCCAAGCCTAAAGTCTTATACCTTCACAGATCCATCAACACCTGAGACTAGCACCTTAAGGAAAGCTCAGATCTTATGAAGATGAACTGGGATCACTGCCTACGAGCAGGTAGTGAAAGCCAGACTCAGAAGCTGGAACAGCTGAGTTGGAGACAAAGGCAACCCAGTAACATTTTTTGATCAAAGTCAAGAGACCAAGACTTAACTGCATGAAACATGCAGCCTGCAGAGGTATTCAGGCTGCAAATCGAAGCTCCAAGCCCAGAACACAACAAAAAAAGCAAAATTCTATCAAGGGCATCTGACCTGAGACAGAACTGAGATTCTTTTAAAAAGTGAAGAGTAGGACTTCCTTAGTGGTACAGCAGCTAGGAATCCACCTGCCAATGCAAGGGACATGGGTTCAATCCCTGCTCCGAGAAGATTCCACACACCTGGGAACAACTAAAGCCTCATGCCACAGCTACACGCCTGTGTGCTGCAAGTACTGAGGTCCATGTGCCTAGAGCCTGTGCTCCGCAACAAGAGAAGCCAACACAGCGAGAAGCCTGTGCTCTGCAATGAAGAGCAGCCCCCGTCTGCCACGACTAGAGAAAGCCCATGGGCAGCAGTGAAGACCCAATGCAACAAGCATGAAAAACTTAAAACATTTAAAAAGTGAGTTGTAGAAGTCAGCATCCTAGAACTACAGAGAGAACACAATATACCCAAGTGATACTCAAGTATGTGGCCTCCACCAGGGCTGAGGAAGAATGGACAGATAAATCTTAGTCACCAGCCTGACTCTGACCAGAGTAAGATACTTTCTTGGCGGCCACCAGATAGATGGATATACGCTATATGAAAGGACATAAGATCAGTGATTAAAGCCCATCTTGACCCCAAACTTGCAGCAAGGACATAAAAAATAAAATAAGGTTGCCTATCATTTTCATATATTCAAATTCTACATTGTGAGCAGGGAGAATATACATCACCCTTCATCTTTCTAGCTATCAAAGCTTTTCTAGGTAGGTTATGCCACCAGCTATGTCTGTTCTCTTTCACACAGTGAAGTCACTTCTAAGTGAGTAGTCTAGTAAATTTAGAGGAGTAAACTTATTCTTGCAGATGTCTTCCAGATCCATAATGGAAGATAAATCCTGTTAGCAAGCATGGCAAGGCAATTATTTCAACTGCTCCATTTCTGTGGAACAAACAAAGCCATTCCAGGCTTATGCAATTCCTATTTAATGGAGAAGGGAAGAAACACTATGTTCACCATGCCCAGAACACTAGCTGTCACAGACCAGTGGCAACCAGAATGGAAAAGAGGCCTTGTCTATTATCACCACTGGATATCAAAATCCTCTGGGCTACATGTGCTCATATGCACCTGTCCAAACCAGCCTGCAACCAAATGGTGCTGAGCAAGAAGCAAGGGGAAAACTATCATCGTAGGAACATCAGGGCATTTTGGATGCAAAGCAGAAGCTTATCTTTTTTACTGTTGCAGCTCCAGAGAAAATCAATTTTGACACAGAACTGCCACTTTACAAGCAAATAACTATACTTTCCAATAACCTAATCTGTGCAAAGCCTACTGAAAATTCCCTAAAGAACCAGTAGTTAAAACCTCCATTAAATCAAAGGGTTTAATATGGGAAGGGAAGAGAGGATGCAGTTTGACTTGGGAATGTAATGGACTCAGTGGGGAAATAAATATGTTGTTTTATGTGTACAGTTACAGAATATGAGAACACGGCATTCATTTCAAAGGGAATTCTCTTGCTGTGCAACTTACTCCTAAACAGATGTGATTTTTGCTTATTCAAAAACATTTAGGTAACAATTACAGCATAATAAATTATAATTGCCATCATCTTCTATGCATATAATGCCTTCTATGCAAACACAAAGAAAAGGCAATCACACAAAACTATAAAACCCATTTTCAGGTAGGTTCTGCAGCCTGGATTCAAATAATCTACATTATTCTCACATAAACACTGTACTGTGCCTCATATATATACCCTACTGTGGCGTGTGGAGACTAACTAGCAAATACCTAAGGTTTGTTAATCACAGGTTGGAATAGTCCCCAGCAGGGTAGTTTTAGGAATGCCAGGAACGTCTTCTGGCCTGCAAGCATCTTCTTTTATGGTATGCATCCAACAGCTAACACTCCACCACTCAGAGCTTCAATACACTGGTTATTCAAATTCCAGTGCTCCAAGAGAGGTAAAAAGAATATTACACATGCAACACTGTCACTAGAGCATATTATAATGAATGCACCTGATTTTCAGCAGGACAGTGTACTGAGGGCGAAGGGGGGTGGGTGTGGTGGGAACCACCAGATGCTCTGATGGCAAAAAGGATGTGGAAGGAATGATAACCCTCGGATGGACACAGCAGTGCATACTTTCACAGGATGACAGGTAACATGCCAAGCGGGACTGGCAGAAGAGATATTCAGGGTGAAAGAAATGCTCTAACGTTTATGTATTTTACACCAACTTTTCATTTCACATGGCAAAAGAGTTCAGGCATGGGGATGGAATTGAAATGTCCTCAATCTGACTCACAAAGAACTCTCCTTCATCTTTCACATTTACCATGAGACATTTCTGTAGAATAATATGAATAAGATGGTGGATGGCTGGTCTTCAGATGAGTAAGCTTTTCCCAAATAACTGAAAAACCAAATAAAGTGATAAAAATGGGGAGTTAGAAGATCTACGTTTCACTCTGTCAGTCAGTCAGTGATAGTCACTAAGTCATGTTCAACTCTTTGTGACCCCATGGACTGTAGCCTGCCAGGGTCCTGTGTCCATGGGATTCCCCAGGCAAGAATATTGGAGTATAGGTTGCCATTCCCTTCTCCAGGGGATCTTTCCGACCCAGTGATTGAACCTAGGGTCTCCTGCATTGCATGTAGATTCTTTACGGTCTGAGCCACAAAGGAAGTTTTACTCTGAGTTACTACTGACTGAACACTGCCCTAAGGGCAGTGGCTGAGCTCTCCTAACTACCACTGCTGCTGCTGCTGCTAAGTCGCTTCAGTCGTGTCCGACTCTGTGCGACCCCATAGACGGCAGCCCACCAGGCTCCGCCGCCCCTGGGATTCTCCAGGCAAGAACACTGGAGTGGGTTGCCACTGTCTCAGTCCCATTATTTATTTAATGTCTCCTTATAACAAAAATGTAAGCTTTCTGAGTTCTTTGTTTTTTCAATCTTCCATGTGAACTACAGTTTTTTTGTGTGTACATATATACACATACATGTGTATGTGTGTGTTTGTATGTAAATATGTGTGTGCTGCAAGTATCCTGCAAGCATGTGTAGGAGAGGTTCTAGGGCAAGTTTAACTATCTGATAGCTATTCCCACATTGTATTCAGAAGAGCTTCATCAGTAGAGGCTCCATCGATAGAGTAGAGCTTGACACTTCCTCATTCCTTTGCTATCACTAGGTAGTTCCATACTTTTTAATATTTTTCAATTTGGTATGAGAACAAAGGATCTTACTTTGTTTTGCATGAAAAAAATTCAGTGAGAACAATGTACATTGGGATACAGTTTTAATAGAGCCAAAATCTAAATGTAAAACCCTGAGTGTATTAAAATATGAGTGAATTCCTTAGTAATCTGGGAGTAGAGGAAGCTTTCTAATTATGACTCAAAATCTGGAAGCAATAAGAGAAATATTTGATAGATTAGCCAATGCAAGCTGTTATATGTAGGATAGATAAACAACAAAGTCCTACTGTGTAGCTCAGGGAACTATATTTAATATCCTGTGATAAACCACAATAAAAATATGAAAAACAATATATGTATGTATAACTGAGTCATTTTGCTTTATAGTAGAAATTAACACTGTAAATCAACTATACTTCAATAAAATTAAAAGAATAGTTTGATAAATTTGATATCCTGAAAATTAAAAAGCATGAGGAAACTATGAAAAGTAAAATAACAAGCCAGGAGAAAATATTGTAATTTCTATCACAGACAAAAGATTAACATCCTCTATGTGTGTGTATTTGTATGTATGAGTAAATTAAAACTGAGATTAAAGTGACTAGCCTAGTAGAAAAACGGGCAAAAGATCTGAACAGACAGAAAATGGGTGTGGGGGTGGAGAATGACTCTGCAAATGATCCTTAAACACGTGAAATGATGCTTAACTCATTCTTCATAAGAGAAGCGCACATATTCAAATCCTACTGGCTTCCTATTTCTCATTGCATTGGCAAAAGTACAGAGGTTTGAAAGCACACTCCATGGGCGATGCTGTGGATAAGTAGGTAATCTCATCCATTGCTCATGGGAGTGCGAAGCTGTGTACCCCTTACAGATGGGAATTTATCCTTTGACTGAACAACCCCAGTTTCTTGGACTTCATTCCAAAAATAATATGGGAAAAATACAAAATGATACGTGTACAGTGCTATTCATTACAACGCCATTTGTAATAATGAAGGGCTGTGAATAATCAAATCTTGGGTCCAGATTCCATCTGGCCAGCCTCAAGCAGGTAGCTTTTCACACCCGTCCTGATATCCCAGCTCTGGCACTGGCCATATTTGGCTTATGTACAGATGATTTTCAGCTGCAGATCAGGGGTTAACAAGTGTTAGAGAACAACTTGAGGGTAGGTAGAATTCAGTCCTTTGGCTTCTCAAAGTCTGCGCCTCCTGTCTTGGTGCCTTCTCCCTGCCTTTCCCTTTCTTGGTCCTCTCTTGCTCTAATTCTGCTTCTCTTGGGACTGGAGAATCTGCCATGGATTAAGGCAAGACCTTCTCTTGAAGTGAAGTGAAGTCGCTCAGTTGTGTCCACCTCTGAGACACCATGGACTGTAGCCCACCAGGCTCCTCGGTCCATGGAATTCCCCAGGCAAGAATACTGGAGTGGGTTGCCATTTCCTTCTCCAGGGTATCTTCCCACCCAGGGACCGAACCCGGGTCCCCTGCATTGTAGGCAGACGCCCTACTGTCTGAGCTACCAGGGAAGCCCCATTAGGATGATAATAAAAAGAATGGAAAGGCAGGACAAATATAAATGACACTGCTGTTACTGCTGCTAAGTCACTTCAGTCATGTCCGACTCTGTGCGACCCCATAGACGGCAGCCCACTAGGCTCCTCTGTCCCTGGGNTGGACTGCAGCCCACCAGGCTCCTCCGTCCATGCAATTTTCCAGGCAAGAGTACTGGAGTGGGGTGCCATTGCCTTCTCTGTTCACATTCTAAGGGGGAGATACTAATGTGAACAATCAAGTGGATGAGATCTGTGCTATAGTAAGGTAAGCAGAGAAGATTGTGCAAGAACAGGGAAGAGACCATCTATCTGCTCAGAAAGGGCTCTCAAGAGGCCTTTGCCCAATTGGTGTGAATTCTTGAAGGATATGAAGGTGCTTGCTAAGCAGAAGACAGAATAACATGTTCAATGGTGTCTGCAAAATGAAGATAATGTGTCTGTGATGGAGCTTTGTTACCCATGAAGTGCTTGACAACAGTGGTGTATTTCTGCTGTGAACAGAATGCTGCATGCTCAGTCACTCAGTCGTATCTGACTCTTTGTGACCACATGGACTGTAGCCTGCCAGGCTCCTCTGTTCATGGGATTTCCCAGGCAAGAATTCTGGAGGAGGTTGCCATTTCCTCTTTCAGGGGATCTTCCTAACCCAGGGATCAAACCCACATCTCCTATGTCTCCTGCACCGCAGGTAGATTCTTAACTGCTGAGCTATTGGGGAAGCCATAACAGAACGCTGCATGTGGGTTAGTAAGAGTTCTTCTCATTTAGAGGGGGCGTCACTTGGGCTTATATTCTTGCCTGGAGAATTCCATGGACAGAGGAGCCTGGCAGGCTGCGGTCCAGGGGGTCACAAAGAGTCAGACACAACTGAGCAATTTTCACTTCACTTCACTTCACTTGGGTTTAGGTGGCATAACATAAAGTGAACAATTTAAGACCATCTACTAACAAAGCATTTTTAAATTCCTTCTCTGATGAGAAGGTAACCATCTCACAACCAGAACTAAAGAAAAAGGAAGTAATTGAAAGAATTAATGTTTTATTTGCTACTGCTCTTCACAAAGTCCACAATAATCTCCATCCCAATCATGTATTTCATCCTTTATTTAGAAGTTCAAACTAGCACTCTATTCTACTTTATGAAATGTATTTTTTTAAAAGAAAGAAACATACCGTACTTGCTGAGTCGGTGACATGTCTAAGATATTGGGGGTGAGGGGTGCTTCCTGAAACATTTTAATCATTTCTGACTCCTGAAATATACACACACTTTTTACACAATCATTAAGAAACTCTAAGATCGAAAGTCCCATTGGTGAGTGATACTGAGTAAGACCATACTTTCACACACACATTTTGGTGGGAACACAGAGCAGGTGGTGAAGACTTACAGTAAGGAAACTCTGTGCAGATAAAATGACCGTATATGTCCCATAACATGAACAAAAGATTTAAGAACCAAAGGACAACACTGCTATATTTAAAATGGATAATCAACAAGGACCTACTGCATAGCACATGGAACTCTGCAAAGTGTCAGGCGGCAGCCTGGGTGTAAAGGGAGTTTGAGGGACAATGGATACATGTATGGCTGAGTTCCTTTGCTATCCATCTGCAACTATCACAACATTCATTGTTAATCAGCTACACCACAATACAAAATAAAAAGTTTTAAAACATAAAAGAACCGGAGTACACTTATCCTTTCCTTTTCTAAAGTTTGCTTGATACCACTTTACTTTTAGGAAAGACTCATGTCACTACTTTTATTTGCTAACAGAATGAAATCCAAAGAGGATTGTTCACATTTACAAACAAAGTTAGAAAGTAAAAGTAGCCTTAGGGGTGTGCTGTGCAGCAAGAAGGGCCCTGCCTGGCTCCTTCCCTGGGAACTGCAGTCAGTGCCTCAGCATCCAGCTTTCAGAGATTTCAACCGTGTCTCTGAGCATGTTGCTTCATCTTGACTTATGTTGTCCATGTGTTAGGAAGATGTGTCCTAAGGTAACTACTTCTTTATGCCATTTGGACTTAACGAGAGTGTTCATAGGAATGCTCTACGGTCAGATAGCAGGGGAACCTGAACTCAACTAGTGACTCACCGAAGGCAAGGATGACCTGACTGCTACATTCCCCAAATCTAGCGTAATGCCTGGCATAAAGGGAAATGTCAATAAATTTTGTTACAGGAGTAAATAATTAACTTTGGAGGTATCCAAAGATTACCACAAAATCAATTCAGTGGGTCAGGAGAAATAAACAGAAATACGGACAATTTAAATTGGTAAAACAAACAAACAAATAAATAATCAGTGAAAAGTCCCGATGAGGTTGTAAAACCTGACATCACAAATAATCGCAACCCCTGCATTAATACTTTCAAGGTGTGAGTGACAGTTTTGTTTATACTTCCTGACCTGGGAGAGTAGACTGGTTTCCATCCAGAGCATAAAGTCCACCAGACTCTTTAATATTTATTAAAAGAATCTCTCCTACCAGTTCACCTTATTTTTCAAGCTTACTAACCCATTCTTGATCACTGGAATGAAACATGAACACTCTTAGAAGGTTACTGATTAGAATGAACCACAGTCACCTGAAGAATGCCTTTACCTCCTTGAGTTTCACTGCAATGCACTGAACTTCCATCAAATGTCAGAACTAAAATAATGAATTTTCATGTCTGAGTTTCCCAGGAATTTGTAACTAAGGACACTGTCACATATATCCTTCCATCACCCTCCCTTCAAAAATATCCATGTGTCACATTTTTCTAAGAATTTAGAGCTAGGCAAAATATATCGCTTCCTCTCATTCTACTCCCAACATCAAAGTAAGGAGCTAGTTGTCTTTTTTGAAAAACAGGAATTATCACATTTTTTCATTGTCTTGGCTGCCAGGAACTGCAGATTCAAATCTATAAACAATCCCAGCAACTATATGAACATACATAATTTTCAAAGTTGTTTTCTCACTTATCTAATACTTAACTTTTATTTCTATTTCATTAAACCTACCAATCTCTTCACATGCCTTTTTGAAATTGATGAGGTTAAAAATAACTATAATATCAACAGTAAACGGAAATATATTTACACTTTCATACAGTTCTCTAGGTTGTTCACATAACTGTCCAGTCTAAACATAGGAATTACAAAGGGTCATGCCAAGTACATTTTTCTTCTTTATGACAAGAATGCTGATTGACAAAACCGATGGACGTTCGACTGCTGTAAAACTAATTTCCAACTGTGAAAGAAAATTCAATTCTGAATAATACTCTATTGGAGAAAATGTGCATTTAGGCATATAAATATATGAGCTACAGATATACGATATATATGTGATCTCATAGAGCAAGTATCATAGTATATGAATAAGGAAAATGGAAATAAGAGTAAAATTAGACTACTTGTCTTCAGCTTAATGATTTTTAAATTTAGAAGTGACACAGTTATTTCAAATTTATTTTAACTGCCTATTATGTTTGGTTAAGGAGATTTTTATAGCAGTGCATTGAAAATATACACTATGTAATGACTTTGCTTCTTGGCAGGCAGCATTGTTTTAAGAATCTAATTTATTAGAAGAAATGCAGCAGTCATAGCTTAATGCCAAACAATCCCAGAAGGACAGGTTAACCAATTGTCAAAGGATCTGATACCTCTATTGGGATGGGAGGAGTAGAGAAAAAAGGGACAAAGGAAGGTTAAACTAAATCATACTATAAATGAGAAGGGAGGTTATTTAATTTCTCATCGAAGGGAAACTGTGGTCAGTAGAATCTATATCAAACAAAGCATTAGAAGTCAAATATGAACGACCAAACCAAACTGGATGTAGAAAGAAAAAGAATTAGAATCTTCTAAGCAATTTGAAAACAAAGAAATTCTGCATATTATTGACACAAGTAATAAGCTTGCTGACACCCTCTATGTACCATCTCTAGATTTTTTAAAAACCTTTTTATTTTGTATTGTGATATAGCCGATTAACCATGCTGTGATAGTTTCAAATGAACAGCAAGGGACTCAGCCATACATATACATGTATCCATTCTCCTCCAAACTCCCCTCCCATCCAGGCTGCCACAACACTAAGCAGAGTTCCCTGTGCTCTACAGCAGTTCCATGTCAGTTGTCCATTTTAATTAGAGCAGTGTGTACAAGTCCACCCTCAGCTCCCTAATTACCCTTTCCCCCCATCCTCCCCTTCCCCACCCCCTGGCAGCCAGAAGCTGTTCTCCAAGTCTGTGAGTCTCTTTCAGTCTTTTAAGACACATCTTCTAAAGGCATATCTTCCCTGATCTCTGCAATGGAAATATGAAAATTCAAGCTGCTTCCAAAGCTTGCAGAGTGCCCTCTCATATAAAACTGTGGAAAAAAATTTAACATCATTGACTATTTGTTTTCAATGACTTTGGAAAACTCTTTCACACAGGAAAACACAAACTTATGATCATTTATAACAGAATTCTTAAATGAGAAACCTCTTGTGATCAATTTGTCTGGATGTTCTATACCATAAGTCTTTATGCGTAAGACTTTTTGCAAGTTACTGTTTTCCACAACTCCCTGGAATTTTGGCTTTGTTTAGCTCCTTTGTTAGATGGTGCGAGACTAATGTCATTTTCCTCATCAGTGACAGAAATTTATGAGCATACTGTGATATCACATGCAAAAATGCATCTTCTTTTATTAAATTAATTCTCTTTTCCTATATTCAGGCCCACCATTTACTGGAGAATAGACTATTTATTCATTTGATTTCCCAATAATAGAAGAATTTACATATGTACTGCCATCTAATTGCCATTAGTCCCACTTTTAACCCCTATCAGTTAAAAACTGTATCTCTAATCCCTTTCATGAAGATAAAAACCCGGGAAGAAATTCTAGTAGTAATCTAGAAGACTTCCCTGATGGCTCAGACGGTAAAGCATCTGTCTACAATGTGGGAGACCTGGGTTCGATCCCTGGGTTGGGAAGATTCCCTGGAGAAGGAAATGGCAACCCACTCCAGTACTCTTGCCTAGAAAATCCCATGGACAGAGGAGCCTGGTGCAGGCTCCTCTGTCCATGGGGTCGCAAAGAGTTGGACACGACTGAGCCACTTCACTTTCACAATCACATAATCCTCAACACTTTAACTAGCTCTGGACTTTGGCCAAGACACTTGACATTTCTAAGCTACCATTTTCTGAATAGAAAAGAACAGCAGAACTTCCTTGATGCGGTGGTTAAGAATCCACCTTCCAATGCAGGGGACATGGGAGGATTTCCACATGCCTTGCTGCCACTGCTGCTGCTAAGTCACTTCAGTCGTGTCCGACTCTGTGCGACCCCACAGACGGCAGCCCGCCAGGCTCCCCCATCCCTGGGATTCTCCAGGCAAGAACACTGGAGTGGGTTGCCATTTCCTTCTCCAGTGCAGGAAAGTGAAGTCGCTCAGTCGTGTCCGACCCTCAGCGACCCCATGGACTGCAGCCTTCCAGGCTCCTCCGTCCATGGGATTTTCCAGGCAAGAGTACTGGAGTGGGGTGCCATTGCCTTCTCCGTCCACATGCCTTGGAGCAACTAAACCCATGCACCACAAATACCGAACCTGTGCTCTACAGCCTGAGAGTCGAAACTACTGAGCCCGTGAGCTGCAACTAGCAAAGCCCATGTGCCCTAGGGCCCATGCTCCACAACAAGAGAGGCCGCTGCAATGAGAACCAGAGAGCAGACCCTGGCTGCCACAACTAGAGAAAGCCCGTGCAAAGCAACAGAGACCCAGCGCAGTAAAAAATGAATTATTTTTAAAAAAGTACAACAGACTTTGAATTCTAAAGGTTCTAAGACTTCCATCCATTCCAAGTATTCACTTTCTTTTCTCTTCAGTACCTACCACCAAGAATTTGCTGTTCAGCCAGTAAGTCGTGTCCGACTCTTTGAGACCCCATGGACTGCAGCATGACAGGCTTCCCTGCCCTTCACCACCTCCCAGAGTTTTCTTCAGCTCAAGCCCATTGAATCAGTGAAACTAACCAAGAATAGGGCAAGAAATTCCAATGTTTCTCTTTCAGGGGGAAGCAGCAGCCCCTTGGTACCTCCTGTGAAGTAGGCTGTCATGAAACATCTATTTAGTGCGTGAACGAATGCAGGCATGAATGAAGAAGAGGGGCACATGCATCAGAATTTTCTTCTCTGGCCCCAGAACACGTTCATTCACTGCACTGGCTTCTTGTGTGATTACACCCACTCAGCACTTAGTTGTTCCTCTGATCACACGTGCAGTGACTCATTTTACTTTCAGTTCAATTTAAGGCAATTGCACATGTTAACCTATTCAAATGAGGACTTTAAAACACTACTGAAAGAAATATTTTGGGTTGGTGGGAAGAAGTTTGGAATACATGAGGCTCCATTTGAATTCATATATCACAAAGAAGCTTCTGGTTAATTTGCACATTGCTCAGAATATGTCTTATTAACACTTTTAAAATAGAGAGACACACCCAATGTTCTGATCCTTTCTGCCTTTTTACCCTTGAAGTGATATTTTTTACTGGGTCTTGAGTAGATTAAAAGGTATGCCCTATGGGTTGCATTATTTCTAAGTCATCCAAGATGTATTACGCTTAGTTTAAATGAGTGAGTCCCATTTGCACAATTGCCCTATTAATTTACTCATCACTGATTTACACCACTTTTGCTGGAGATCTTCCGCAAGACCTTATTTTACACATATTCGCACCAGCTTGGTTTTAGTATGTGACTCCCCTTCCGGCCTCCCTGTCTCATCGCTCTGCATTCGTCTTCATTTATCCCTCTTTATCTTCAGCCTCCCCTGTTCCTCCCTCCGCTGTCTTCTTTCAGTTTCTTCCTGCTTCACCGTCTTCCTTCTCCTTTGGCCTTCCTCCCCTCTTACTGAAAAGCACCTAATAAATCTCCAATTAGAGGTGAGCAACCCAGAGAAAAGAACCCTGAAGGCTAAGAAACACAGGCAGCTGACAGCACTAGATAAAAATCAGGAAGAAAAAAAAGGCTCAGACTGCATGAATGCAGTCTGAAATCTAATCTGAGGATTTCAAGTATTAAATTGTTAACAGAGGAGACACCTTTGCTAAGGATTTTATAATAAAGATGGCAAGAACTGTGCCCTTCTGCCACTTTGAAGAAGCTTTTAGCTTAATTTTTTCCCTCTGTATCTCAGAGGCTTATTTTACTTTCCAACTGACAAGCAGGAACTCTTCCCTCCCTCAGCTGTAGCCAGAATCCCATCAACACCTTTGGGAGTATCTCAGATCAAAAACTCCACTGGGAATATCTAAGAGCTGAAATATGACCATTATCACTGTGATTTCTGTAGCGAGAGTTTTTAAATCCTCATTACACAAAAATTTTTGATCAGATCCAAAAAAATCTTTTATTTGTTTTTGGAGATGACACATTAAAGTCATTGCTTGTGGGTTTTGAATCCTTCTCCATTCTCTATATCAGAGTCTCACTTGATATACCTGTCCAAACCAAAACAAGCAGTGATTTTATGCAAAAATATACACAACAAATGAACATTAGGAAACAATATTAAACATACATGTTTCTATCCTTCTCCCCACCTCGATGGGATTAGATGTTAATTTTACTTTATGAGTTTTAATGTTAATATCCAGGTTAATAAAAAGAAAAATGTGGTCACCAGAACACTCAATTGGAGGGAAGAACTACATCCTTATTGAATTTCAACACTCCCAGTAATTTGCTAATCAATTCAATCATATCCAACTTTCCTGGAATTTTCTTAGTTGGCACTTTAATAGGAAATAGTGCATTTCTGACATCCCTAAAGTATGTAAAGATATGGAAAGTGAAAGTGAAAGTGAAGTAGCTCAGTCGTGTTCGACTCTTTGTGACCCCATGGACTATAGCCTACTAGGCTTCTCTGTCCATGGGATTTTCCAGGCAAGAGTACTGGAGTGGGTCGCCATTTCCTTCTCCAAAAGATATGGAAGTACATTTCAAATAAATAATTTATCCTATTAAGCCTCTGTGGCCANGCTCAGTCGTGTTCGACTCTTTGTGACCCCATGGACTATAGCCTACTAGGCTTCTCTGTCCATGGGATTTTCCAGGCAAGAGTACTGGAGTGGGTCGCCATTTCCTTCTCCAAAAGATATGGAAGTACATTTCAAATAAATAATTTATCCTATTAAGCCTCTGTGGCCAATGGCCACAGGTCACTCTTCTCTGTAAGTCCAAGGTAGTACCACAGGCAAATGCAGTGGACAGGCCCCATCACAGGGCAACACTCTGTGCCCAATATTTCCTGAAGCTCTGAACCAGCCATGGTACCCACCTCTGCTGAAGAGGTACAGAGGGTCAGTGAGACTCGTCTGGAGCAAAAACAGAAAGGCAGCAATATGCAAAGCTGGGACGAAGAACAAAAAATCAAGGACAAGATTATAGTAAATCAACAGAAGTTTCCACCTGGTAAAAGGAATACTTAATTATCTGAAGATTAATATAAAGTTCTTGATTCTTATCAAGGAATAAAGTGATGCTGGAAGTTTACACCATATTGCCTGAGAGAGAGATCCCCATGTACAAAGCTCTGTTCAGAGAAATCAATAATTTGGCAGCTCCTGGATCCAAATTTGGGTGGCTCAGATAGTAAAAAAAAAAAAAAAAAAAAAATCACCTTCAATGCAGGAGACATGGGTTCGATTCCACGGTTGGGATGATTCCCTGGCAGAGGGCATGGCAACCAACTCCAGTATTCTTGCCTGGAGAATCCCATGGATAGAGGAGCCTGCAAGGCTACAGTCTATGGGGTTGGAGACAGTTGGACATGACTGTGACTGAGCATGCACGCATCCAACTGTGGATTTTACCCTTCTGTAAGATGCTGAGGCTGGGCCTGTGGAATCCTCCACTAAAACTCTAAGAGAAGTTGGATTCTGCCTAAATAAACAGGTATATCTACGGAAAAAAATGAATGAACTAAGTACATAAACACTATGCATGTGGACCCAGAGCTGGAAGACCAGGGTTCTTAGCCTTTACTCAGTCACTCGGAAGATGACCTGATTTGACCACAGGTTCACAGAATTATAACTAACAAAGATTTTTGGAAACAATCTTCTCTATTCTCCTAAGGAATATTACTTTTGGACCTAGTACTCTTCATCTATATTCAGTAGCATATTTTAAGCATTTTAACACATTTTAAAGACAAGTATCATTTTCTCTTTAAACATAGTATTAGTATCTTAAAAGTCCTAAAAGCTTCAGATTCCTTTTTATTTTTCTCAGAAATGTATCTTTAAGTTGTTTGGAAAATAAAATTCCTTGTTCTATACCCATCATCATAGTATTTGAGCTGAAGGGATACTTGAAAATATTTGGCAGTGTTCTCATTGTTGTTTCTCCTAGAGTCTGAAAGGGCAGAACTTTACACTCAAAAGTCTAAATTAAGCTAGATCCACTTCAAATGTATCCATTTATCTATTTTACTGATGTCTTTCTCAGGTAAGCCTTCAATCCTCCAATAGCTTTTTACTGCTTTTGGGCCAAAGGCCAGAATCCTAACCTGGTTCTAGCCTTAACCCCTTACACTCTGCAATGCCCTCTGAGAAGGTGGCTTCCTTCGCTCCAGTCTCCCAGGACTTCCTGATCATCCTCCACCACGTGACTAGACCAGGTTCTCTGCTGTTTCAGAGTTGTCAAATATGTTGTTCTTCTACCCCAAGACTGACCATTCCTACCTTTTTCTGGTTAATTCCCACTCTCCCAAAAGACATCAGCTCAAATGTCATCCCTGAGCTGGTCCAACACTTAAAGTTCTTTATAGCATCATTCCCAGTAATCACCACAGTTTCCATTTTGTAATTCAAAATTGTTTCATATAGGTCTCCTCCACTAGGATATAAGCTCTGTGAGCACAGTAACCACATCACTTGTTCACTAACTTATGCTAGCATCTTATTCTTGGTCTAACACACAAAAGGGGCTAATGAAATAGTTGATGGATGAATGTGTGTTCTAATGGAAGACCATCTGAATACACGAAGTATATAAATGTCAAGAGATAACTATCAATATTAGATATCAAATAAACAACGTGTGATTCAGATCAAGCAAGACTCTCAAGGAATTCCAAAGAAGGGATCACTACATGGAGGCAGTTGAAAAGATTTCAAAGATAAATGAGGAAGGCAAGACAAAAATGTGCTGGTCTGATGCTTATCAATTATATTGCTCATGACTTCCAAAGATGAGAATACTATGGTAAATGACAAACTTCAGAGTACACTTTACATCTCGTCTGACTTCAAAAACAAAGGGGTTTCTACTGAGCAGTAAAATGAACACTGACCGACAGAGAAGGTGGCACTGGGGCTGGGCCTGGAAGGACAGTTACTGAGGGGTTCTCAGAGCCAATATGTTTTGTAATTACTAAGTGGGAGAAATACTCTGCAACTACACAGTCATTATGGTTGCTGAAGATTACATGGTATAGGTGATTTGGATGGGGATTTACTAATTCATTCCAAATATAATTCTCATGTTGACTGAAATGTAAGAGCTTCTAACAGCAGAGAGGTTTATAAAGAAATCACCCTACTTGACCACTCTAAAAAATCAGCATGGCTCATACTATGCAATTTTATTGTTAACTCCCGCCAAATCACAGTATCTGGTTATTTGTAGCCATAAAGGCAAGCGACGAAGACAACATTTCAATTCAACCAAAAGAAAACAATATTAAAGCAATGTATTAAAAAAAAAGAAAGAAAGAAAGAAGCGTATCACACTCAGAGGAAAGCAACCTGCTTTTCTCCTCTCCTGACTTCCTTGGTGGCTCAGACCGTAAAGCATTTGTCTACAATGTGGGAGACCTGGGTTCGATTCCTGGGTCGGGAAGATTCCCTGGAGAAGGAAATGGCAACCCACTCNCAGAGGAAAGCAACCTGCTTTTCTCCTCTCCTGACTTCCTTGGTGGCTCAGACGGTAAAGCATTTGTCTACAATGTGGGAGACCTGGGTTCGATTCCTGGGTCGGGAAGATTCCCTGGAGAAGGAAATGGCAACCCACTCCAGTTCTCTTGCCTAGAAAATCCCGTGGACAGAGGAGCTTGGTGCAGGTTACTGTCCATGGGGTCGCAAAGAGTCGGGCACGACTGAGCAACTTCACTTCACTTCACTTCAGATACTTGAATCATAGAAAGTAGATTCTCCAGGTTTCCCTGGCCAAGTCTGAACTTGTTGAACCCCCAGGGCTTTCTGATGCAGTGAGTTTTCCACGGTGAGTGAGCTATATCTAACCTACACATCACCACTGGAAGTAAAAAGTGAAACTGAAAGTTTCTCAGTGGTGTCTGACTCCTTGAGACTCCTGGACTGTAGTCTGCCAGGCTCCCCTGTCCATGGAATTCTCCAGGCAAGAATACTGGAGTGGGCAGTCATTCCGTTCTCCAGAGGATCTCCCTAACACAGGGATCAAATTCACATCTCCTGTGTTTCCTGCACTGCAGGCAGATTCTTTACCATTTGAGCCACAAGGGAGCCCCATTATTGTATCAGTTTCATCTACTCTAAGAACTTGGGAAGTTTCCTCCAAAATTGGGACGATTCTGCAAAACAAAGTCCTTGAAGACACTTTGCTCTTTTCCTGAGCTTCCATGATTTCTCTTATCAAAAAACTACTCTGAAGAGGCTAAAACATGTGAAAAGATGTTCGTCAACCTCAATTATAATTTTCAAAATGCTAATAAAAGCAAAAAGGAACTTTTTTTCCCCCTAACCAATCAAGTTGGCAAAGATGGGGTAAGGGAGGACTGTTGATATCCTGTATTGGTTAGTATGTGAGGAAATGGTCCCCTTCCCAACATATGGACTTCCCCAGTGGCTCAGTGGGTGAAGAATCTTCCTGCAATACAGGAAACACAGGAGATTCGGGTTTGAGCCTTGGATCAGGAAGATTCCCTGGGAGAAAGAAATGGCAACCCTTTTCAGTATTCTTGCCTAAAAAATCCCATGGACAGAGGAGCCTGGTGGGCTACAGTCCAAATGGTTGCAAAGAGTTGGACATGCCTGAGCAACTAAACACACAACACATGTAATGCTACCATAACATGTATAGCCTTTGCTCCAGCATTTGAGCTCCTACCAGTTGATACTAAAATAATCACTAGGTACATGTGACAATAAGAAAGTTCAAGGATATTCATGGCAGCTATGCTATTAAACTGAAAAACTGCCAATAATCTCAACGTTCAAAAACAAGGAAATGGTTAAAAATTATGCTTTATCATACAATGGTATACTAAACAGTATCCAAAAATTACTATGGAAAAATGTCCATGATTTATTGAGCATTTAATATATGACTTGCATTACTGTTGTATCTATTGTTAGCATTTTGTCTAATAATGCATATATAGAAATTTTTATTTTTTAATAAAATGGCACGTATTTCAGTTTTACAATATGCTTTGATGGGCTCAGTGTGTGCTCACACAGTCAGTCACTCAGTCCTGTTTGACTCTTTTTAACAACATATACATATACATAGTGAAATGATTACTGCTACAGTTAAGTTCATTAACGGATCCTTCTCTGCACATAGTTACCATTATGTGCATGTATCTGTGTGCCTGGTGAGCACACCTAAAATGTACTCTCTTAGTAAACTTCTAATATACATTATTCTTAACCACAGTCATATGGTTTTTGGAGTATTCACTCTTCAGAGACACCATCTGAGAAGTGTACCTATGCAATCAGATAAACTACTAGATTTTGATAAACTAGCAAAGATCTTCTTTCTCTTAAGAAAATTTGCTGGGTCCTACTTAAGACCACTCACCTCTACCTTCCTTTTTTACTTTGTTGCTCTTTCAAATTTTTTTCTGAAAAGAAATGTTCTTACTTTATGCCAATTGGCCTCCTTACACCTGACCCTTTTCTTTTCCTTTTGAAAGCTTGAGAAAGTGTCCAAATGATTCTTTTAAGTAAAGATTCCACATTCATGCCATATTAAGTTAACTGTATCAAACACATGTAAATAGAAAATTTAAAACCGAATCAGGAAAAGACCCTGATGCTGGGAAAGACTGAAGGCAGGAGGAGAAGGGGATGACAGAGGATGAGATAGTTGGATGGCATCACCNCACATTCATGCCATATTAAGTTAACTGTATCAAACACATGTAAATAGAAATTTTAAAACCGAATCAGGAAAAGACCCTGATGCTGGGAAAGACTGAAGGCAGGAGGAGAAGGGGATGACAGAGGATGAGATAGTTGGATGGCATCACCAACTCAATGGACATAAGTCTTAGCAACCTCTGGGAGATGATGAAGGACAGGAAAACCTGTCCTTGCTGCAGTCCATGGGGTCTCAAAGAGTTGAACACAACTGAGCAACAACAAAATCTAATCAGTAAAAATGATGGCTTCCCTGATAGCTTAGCTGGTAAAGAATCTACCTGCAATGCAGGAGATACAGGAGATGTGAATTCAATCCCTGAGTCAGGAAGATACCCTGGAGGAGGAAAATGGCAACCCACTCGAGCATTCTTGCTTGAAAATCCCATGGGCAGGGGAGCCGGGCAGGCTACAGTCCATAGGGTCCCAAAGTGTTGGACACAAGTGAGCAACTTAGCAGAATCAGTAAAAATGAAGCAAAATATAACCAAATGCAAGTATATTTTGTATACACAGACATACATAAGAGAACCACACATGCCATTTCATTGACTCTAAGATAACCTATTTACACATTTCAAACATCTCTGAAATTGAAATGCATCTTAAAATCGATGGCATCTCAGCTTAATTGTTAATGCCTATTTTTAGTGGTACATAAAATAATGTTGCATCTTGCCACTGATGGCACCATCAATTACATGAAATATGGTTTTATCATCATAACAGTTAATTCCTTTGATGGTGAAGGAAAGGGTAGATAAATCAAATATTAAATGCTATCAATCCTTCCTTTCACAAAGCAAAACATAAACAAAAGAAAACCATTACTATTTTTCTCCAGGTAATTTCGCCCATCTAGTCATAGATAAGCCATTTCGCACAGAAACACACACACACTGACAAAACAGCCATTTTAATATTTTGATTCAAATCACAGCTAATGTGAACGGTACCAACAGTAGCTTTTACAGGATTCAAAAATCCATCTTCTACCCTTACTACAGCATATAAATGACATAAACTTCTCATCAATAGCATAAAAAATTCATATTCTGTCTATATAGCAGCTGCTATGTTAGGTTTATGTCAACAATTGGTCTGCTTTTTTAATAGCATAAATGTTTAAAGAGGTAGTGATTCCAGTAAAATACCGACAGGAATACTGAAAGCTGATACACATCAGAATGGAGTTGTTTCGTGAAGAGGAAGTAATTGTTCATGTTTTATCCCTCTCTGTCTTCCTTGCCTTCTTCTGCACAAATCTTTCCTCATAATAGTTCACTACATCAACAAGCTAAATATGCCAAGTGTGGTAGCCTGCTCCCACAACCTCAAAACAGTATTTACTGATGTGCCTTCTTCATAGATTCATAAACACAAAGTCACAGTCCAAAGTCTATGAGGAAATATTTTATACCTTCTGTGAAACTGGGTGATGTCTAAGAATTTTTCCCTCTCCGCTCAGGTCTAAAATTCTATGATTCCATAATCCTCTTTTGGTATTGGGGCTCACTTTCTGTAACAAGGCAAGCCCCACAAGGGGCCATGGGCACCCCATGTCAATCAATCAATCAGTCTCTCTCCCCCTCCCTTCTCTCTCTTCCTCTCACACACACACACACAGTCATTGAAGAATACTGTTCTATGAACTCAAAATGACCGTTTAAGCTTTTTAATTTTCTACCCGCGTATTTGCTATGCCAACAATCTGCTATCCTCTTTGAGGTAACCACCTGGTTTGTTCTGTTTGTTGCTGTTTTGGAGGAGGGGTGGGTGTGAGCGAGCATTAAATGGATAAGACAGTAGCACTGGCTTCCTCAGTGAAACCCAAAACCCTAAGTTACACAGTCTTCACCTTTTAATAGTTCCTCTGTGTTAGTGGCAGAAAATAACAATATCATTTAAACACTCGATTCATATTATTTGTTCATTAATATGATCTGTACATCTTCTGATAGATTCCTCTGAATCTTCAAGGCACTAAACAGTAATTTACTTAATCAAAATAACCAAATTACTAAGTATCACTGATAGAAAAGGCATGGTATACCGTGTTATGTTCATGGGATTTTCAAGGCAAGAATACTGAGGTGGTTTGTCATTCCCTCCTCCAGTGAACCACACTTTGTCAGAACTCTCCACCATGACCCATCCGTCTTGGGTGGCCCTACATGGCATGGCTTAGTTTCACTGAGTTAGACAAGGCTGTGGTCAGTGTGATTATTATATCTACTACTTTGGGCAAGAATCCCTTAGAAGAAATGGAGTGGCCTTCATAGTCAACAAAATAGTCCAAAATGCAGTACTTGGATGCAATCTCAAAAATTATAGAATGATCTCTGTTCGTTTCCAAGGCAAACAATTCAATATCACAGTTATCCAAGTCTATGCTTCGACCAGTAATGCTGAAGAAGCTGAAGTGGAACAGTTCTATGAAGACCTACAAGATCTTTTAGAACTAACATCCAAGAAAGATGTCCTTTTCATTATAGGGGACTGGAATGCAAAAGTAGAAGTCAAGAAACACCAGGAGTAACAGGCAAATTTGGCCTTGGTATACAGAATGAAGCAGGGCAAAGGCTTAATAGAGTTTTGCCAAGAGAATGCACTGGTCATAGCAAACAACCTCTTTCAACAACACAAGAGAAGACTCTACATATGGACATCAGCAGATGGTCAACACCGAAATTAGACTGATTATATTCTTTGCAGCCAAAGATGGAGAAGCTCTATACAGTCAGCAAAAACAAGACCAGGAGCTGACTGTGGCTCAGATCATGAACTCCTTATTGCCAAAATCAGACTTGAATTGAAGAAAGTGGGGAAAACCACTAGACCATTCAGGCATGACCTAAATCAAATCCCTTAAAATTAATTATACAGTTGAAGTGAGAAATAGATTCAAGGGGCTAGATCTGATAGACAGAGTGCCTGATGAACTATGGACAGAGGTTCGTGACATTGTACAGGAGACAGGGATCAAGACCATCTCCAAGAAAAAGAAATGCATAAAAGCAAAATGGCTGTCTGAGGAGGCCTTACAAATAGCTGTGAAAAGAAGAGATGTAAAAAGCAAAGGAGAAAAGGAAAGATATACCCATTTGAATGCTAAGAATAGCAAGGAGAGATAAGAAAGCCTTCCTCAGTGATCAATGCAAAGAAATAAAGGAAAACAACAGAATGGGAAAGA
>SJYX01004665.1:328175-359940 GCA_006410675.1 Oreotragus oreotragus
CCAAAGCCTTTGACTGTGTGGATCACAATAAACTGTGGAAAATTCTTAAAGAGATGGGAATACCAGACCACCTGACCTGCCTCTTGAGAAATCTGTATGCAGGTCAGGAAGCAACAGTTAGAACTGGACATGGAACAACAGACTGGTTCCAAATAGGAAAAGGAGTACGTCAAGGCTGTATATTGTCACCCTGCTTATTTAACTTATATGCAGAGTACATCATGAGAAACGGTGGACTAGAAGAAACACAAGCTGGAATCAAGACTGCCGGGAGAAATATCAATAACCTCAGATATGCAGATGACACCACCCTTATGGCAGAAAGTGAGGAGGAACTAAAGAGCCTCTTGATGAAAGTGAAGGAGGAGAGTGACAAAGTTGTCTTAAAGCTCAACATTCAGAAAACGAAGATCATGGCATCTGGTCCCATCACTTCATGGGAAATAGATGGGGAAACAGTGGAAACAATATCAGACTTTATTTTTTTGGGCTCCAAAATCACTGCAGATGTTGACTGCAGCCATGAAATCAAAAGACTCATTGGAAGAAAAGTTATAACCAACCTAGATAGCATATTAAAAAGCAGAGACATTACTTTGCCAGCAAAGGTCCGTCTAGTCAAAGTTATGGTTTTTCCAGTGGTCATGTATGGATGTGATAGTTGGACCATAAAGCAAGCTGAGGGCTGAAGAATTGATGCTTTTGAACTGTGGTGTTGGAAAAGACTCTTGAGAGTCCCTTGGACTTCAAGGAGATCCAATCAGTCCATCCTAAAGGAGATCAATCCTGGGTGTTCATTGGAAGGACTGATGTTGAAGCTGAAACTCCAATACTTTGGCCACCTGATTCAAAGAGCTGACTCATTTGAAAAGTCCTTAATGCTGGGAAAGATTCAAGGCAGGAGAAGAAGGGTATGACAGAGGATGAGATGGTTGGATGGCATCACTGATTCAATGGACATGAGTTTGGGTAAACTCTGGGAGCTGGTGATGGACAGGGAGGCCTGGCATCGTTAAGAGTCGGACACGACTGAGTGACTGAACTGAACTGAACTGTGCTGTGTTTGTTAACAAATGTTTGAAGCCAGGCAGTCACAATTATTCTGTTACTTGTATCTTTCATGTTTTCAAAGTGTTGGCCACTTTCTATTCTATGGTATGTTTTTTCCCTGGACCTCTCTTCACCTGCTCACCTTAATCCCTGAGAAGAAAACTTTCTCCAACACCCTTTGATAGTCAGAAGGGGGATGTGACTGGGCCAACTGTAGAGTGGGTGAGATCCTTCAAGGGTAAGCAGTCCCTTCTCTAGATATGTCTCTGGACTGCAGGTGCAGCACAGTTGAGGCTGGTATGTGCTCCTGATCCATGCAGCTGGCTAGTAAATGGACTGCAGGTGCAGACACGTCCCTGTGGGTCCCAAGGTAGAAGCCTAGGAGGCTTCACTTTAGAGGATACTTGGTAGCCTTCTCCAATCCAGTTTTTACCTGAGTGCCCTGCTTTTTACAAATTATTGGGTGTTTACTCAGATATCAATAAAGCTGATAATCTGGCTCTCAGTTCTCATTCATTCATTCATTCATTCTCTCTGCCTCTCTCTACACACACACACACACACACACACACACACACATAAATATAAGAATACAGATAGGAATATTAAGACACAGAGACACTCTGACAGACCCCTAAAGTGGAGAAGAAAAGTCCTAATATATTTAATATATTATTTTCAAATTTTATCAGTCAGACAAAAATACCTATACATTACCAAGTAAACAAAAGTTAAGAACTGGTGAGTAACACAGAAGAAAAACAGATTCTTCTTGTCATATGTATGAAACCATAACATGACTCCCCAAATGTTTCTTGGCTAATTATGTGTCAATATAACATACTTCCAGAGGTTAGGGGGGAGGGTGAGTTTTCCTTTGGGTTCTTGACAATCAATCAGTTGCCCAAGCCTCCAGAGGCGTTATACTCTGCTTTCTTTTCCCATTTCTGAATCCACAGATTCCCTAAAAGGTTTTCTTATGATGCCTAAAACAGTGATCACTCTGGCTCACAAAGTGAGTACCTAAGAGGGAAATGAAGGAGGAAAAAGATGATGAGAATCCTTCAGCTTCAAGTAACTACCATTTATCGAGCACATATTATGTGCAGCACTATGATAAAGCAATTAATATATATTGCTTCATTTACTTTATGTCTCACCATAATTTTGTGACGTGGGAGTTATCATTCTAATTTCATTCGGAAAGAAACTCTGACTTGACAGTTGATGTAACTTGCTCAAGGTCACACAGCTAGCAAGTGAAAGAGATGGTATTCAAAGCCAGGTGTGTCTTCCTCCAAAGCTCAAGTTCTTTACCACTATGCTATACAGCTCACTCTGAAGATAAACAAATATTTTACGTAAAAACAGTTTCAAAACAGGAGAGCAGGCAACAGATGGCTCCAGCCAAAGGTGGTCCTTGGCCAGTTTAATCTGTGAAAATTTTAAAACTGAAACTTTTGATGTGGCATGCTCCTTCTGGACAAGACTATAAACTTGTGTAAATCTTCTCTAGATTTCATTTTCTGAACCAAGGTAAACCAAAGTGCCATCACCAATCAAATGTAGCAGTTCTGTCATCTTCATGTATACCTGGGAAGCCTCTGCACACAGAATTAGCAGAAATAAAAGACTCTTAAATACACTCTATTTCCTGTCACATACAAGGCTGATTCTTTTCTGGGCAACACTCATTGGAGCCTGATTAAATTGCTGTGATGAACTTCAGAGTTGAGACTGCCCTTGAGCCGAACATCTATCTGATCTTTAATTCTACTACCCAATCATTTCTTGCAGAGATCACAATTCTCTCAGTCCCACCGGAGCTGCCTCATTCAGGTTCTGCATCAATATGTTCAAGGCTGAATTCATTTCTGCAGGGAGTCCAGTACATCTGAACTTTCCAAAATCATTTGGCCCCCATTACTGGTAAGCACTGCTCTTAAATAGGTTGTAACTCCAGCTAATAGGCTCCATAATCATAGTTGAATTGAACAAAAGGGTCTGGGAGAGAGAGCTATCAGTCATTTTTATTCCTATCAAATAAGCTGCAAAAGGCAGAAACTTTCTGATTTCTGAATCTTATGGTCTTGATTTGATCTTTGGGGCTTATTAGAGAGGCAGGGGGACAGAAGGAGGAAAACTTTTCATTAGGTTGTAACTCCAGCTAATAGGCTCCATAATCATAGTTGAATTGAACAAAAGGGTCTGGGAGAGAGAGCTATCAGTCATTTTTATTCCTATCAAATAAGCTGCAAAAGGCAGAAACTTTCTGATTTCTGAATCTTATGGTCTTGATTTGATCTTTGGGGCTTATTAGAGAGGCAGGGGGACAGAAGGAGGAAAACTTTTCAAAGGTGTGGAAAATTCCAATATCTAAAAAAAAGGCTTTATTGTAAGTATAATTCACTTGAAATAAAGTAAATCCAATGAAATAAAGCTGAGTTTTAACAAATTTTACCTGAACTGTTACAGAACAGAGCATGTAAGAATCTTCTTCCTGGGGCTTCCCTTGTGGCCCCGTGGTTAGGAATCCACCTGCCAATGCAGGTGACCAGGATTCATTCCGTGGTCCAGGAACTAGGAATTCAGTGGTGGGCAACTAAGCCCATGTTCCACAGCAAGAGAAGCCACTGCAACTTGAGAGTAGCCTCTGCTTGCCAGAACTAGAGACAGCCTACGTGCAGCCATGAAGACACAGTGCAGCCAAAAGTATCTTCAAGGTTCATCCATGTGGTAGTGAATGTCAGAATGTTCTTGCTTTTTAAGGTTGAACAGTATTTCATTACATGGATATACCACATTTTGTTTATCTACTCATCTGGTGATGGGGCATCTGGGCTTCTTTCACCTTTTGACTACTGTGATAATGCTGCTACCAACACTGGCTCATAAGTATCCATTTGAATCCCTAGTTTCAGTTCTTTTGAGCTTACATCCAGAAGTACACTGGATCTGAAGCCTGAGCATATCAACCTGCCCTCTGCCCCCACAACAAAAGAGGAAAATTTAAAAAGATGAAGCTTCTAAAGCACAGAAGACTTTGCAAGGGAGGGAAGGAAGGCAAAGAAGAAAGAAGGTGAGGATATACCAAAGAAGGCAGAGGACCATAACATATAGAACTTAAGGCAGGGAGGTCTTGAGTAGAAGACTGAAAAGGGGATCTGTTAGATGGCACTCACCACCTCCCTGGCTGTAGAAAATGCAACAAATAAAGACGTCAAAAGAGAGGCTATTAAGAAGCAAAGCAATTCAGTTTCATGAAGACAGAGGCCCCTACTATTATTCATTTCTTTATTTTCCAATTTGTAAGGTAATTTCATCATTTTTACCCATTTACCTAGTTCTAAAATCCCCTTAAGATTTTCTAAATCTTATTCAAGTAGAGACACTGAATAACATTTTAAAAATCTTTCCTTACAAATAGCCTACCAAAATGATGTAATTTTTAAAACTGCCATGTGTCACTAAGTCACTAGTGAATATACTTGATTCTTGTACTGGAGTTTTCATTTTTTTCTTTAACCCTATGTTCACTGAGATATATAGAGTTTATGACATAACAGAATTCTAAGTTATAGAATTAATTTTAAGTATAATAATTATAATATCATCATCTACAGGCAGAAAAATACTAACCCTATTTCTTTGGAAATTTTACTTTGGACCCAAATTAAATCAGAAAGACAAGAGTTCTGGACTCACTTATATATTGCATTATTAATCAGACACAAAGTATTAATGCCCTTAGAATTCCTTTCTGAAATAATTAGAAGTAACTGAAGTTAGAGTTCAACTCACAGAATGAAAACATAAAACAGGATGTTTACCTCTTCTGTGCCTTTCTTGCCCTTTACAACTTACTGTTTTATTTTTACTTTATTTATTTGGCTACATTAGGCTTCAGTTTTAGGGTCTTGGTTGCAGCACACAGGCTAGCTATTCTATGGCATGTAGGATCTTAATTCCCTGAGCTTAGTTCCATGACCAGGGATGGAACCCATTTCCCTCCTGCATTGCAAGGCAAATTCTTGCAATGAAATTTGCTCCCACTGGACCACCAGGGAAGCTCCAACTCACTGTCCTTTTAGATACATTATCTTTACCTATGAAAAGGGTCCCATTGTTCCTGGAGCTTAATCTCAGAGAATTTAGGAACAGCAGCAACCATTTGCCAGAACTTGGGTAGCCAATGCAAAAAAAGTCACTAAGTTTGTAAAAAGGATTAAGAAATAGAAAACCAGAGAACCCAATACTACTGTGTAATCTGGCTTAATCATTTTTAAACGTTAAAAGACTAAATAGTAGGTAAGCGGCACACAGAAGAAAAACGCATTTTTAAAAGATGTCAGAGAAAAGACGTGAGGGGACTTCAGAGCTTTCATGTGACATATCCCATCAGGAATTACAAGTTCCTGCTGATATTTTCATCTAAATGTTTATTGAACAAGCTCCTGCTTTCATCTACATTATTTTGATTCATGCATGAAAAGGTACAAGAATTATAGAAATCTAAGGTGATTGTGCATTAAAATAAATGAAAGGATGGCTCCTGGTTTACAGTCACTATATTTCGTAGCTAAAATGCTTCTTGCCTTTTTTTTTCTAATTTAACTGCAACACACTTCCCTTGGCTTCGAGTCTGAAGTAATGATATAAAATTCATTTTATCTCTTTTTCAAGCCTGGCTCTTTCATACATAACATCAGACTTGTCATATCTGAGGAATTATTAAAATAAGATGGAGCCTGCTATTTCTGAGCAGGAAAGCCTCTTTGAGCCGGCACCCTCAGGAGAGACGCCAGCTCAGTCTCATTAGCTGGTGCTGAGACGTGTCCTAGTCTCCAGGTTCAAGGTGATGAAAGATTAGGGCGTTGGGCCTTGTCTCATTCTGTATGCAGCACACATCCCTCCCTGCCCGCGAACACGAAATTACATTGAACCTGGGGAGTCTAACTCCATTAATTTTAAATGGAAGATTAATTTAACAATATGCGGTAGATATTTGTTACAGACCTATCATGTAAAAGTGACGGTTAGCAAGAAATTGTGGTGACTCATACTGGCCAGTGGCCCTGGCTCAAATAAATCAGGAGGCATTTACACATAATTGCTGTTTTTAAAGACAGGGATATGGGTGATGTGTTTCTTTGATGAAAGATTGGGCAACCCCATTCAAAGAAACAGCAGCTGATATTAAAGCCATCATGCTACTCTGGAGGGAGACATTTTTGATTAGTATTTCTGGAATAATCATTTAGGAATACCACATACCTCACTGTCATATAGAAATCTCTCCCCCCACCAAACCTGTGTAATGATTCTGAGGCATGAAACTGTTGTGTTATTTTTGTCAATTTCTTTAAAGTAATTACAATAATAATACTCTGAGAAATAACAATTTGCTAGGGATGAAGAGAGGATGAAAAGGGAGAGGCAGAAAGGTATCACTGCCGATCAGGACATGCAATCCTACTAATTCCTTACAAATAATTACAATGATATACATAAATAATAATTTGCAAGGCTTCGGGAGGGGCAAAAAGGGACAATGGCAATTGGAGAGAGAAGCATGCTGAAGAAGAGACTGTGGGATTTTCTTTTTTTAATGCCATTTTATAGAGCTTTTTTGACCTTTTTTTTTTTTTTTTAAGCAAACTCTCATCTTCTTGCAGCAACTGAGGGGAAAGAAAGACACAGAATGCCCTGAACACTTAACTGCTGCAGGGTAAGCATCACAAAAGAGAAGCCAAGGACATTGGATGCTCGCTTGCAGCACTTGTCAGGAGAGGCTTGGGCATGGAACCATCCAGTGCGAGGGTCTGCCTGCCCTCTCACTGAGTAGGGAGGGTGTTATTCTAATCTCTCCTTTGCGAGCCCCAGCTCTGCCAGCACTTAGCAGAAGGATGCTCAAGGACTTCTGTCTTCAGTCAAGTCCAATGTGACAGGAGCTTTGCTCCTGTCTCTTTTAAAAGATTAAGAGGGAAGAGGGCAGGGTAAGGATTATGTGTCTTTCCTCCACGCACCCTCTCCATGTACTCAAGAGACTGCTGGGAAGTCGGCTCAAACACCCATCTCTCAGAAACGTGTATCATTCTGCTCCACTCTATTTAGCAACATGAGAAGCAGGAGGGGATAGTTAGCACTTGAAACACTACTTGACATGTCCCTCGGCTCTGGTCTTGAACTCCTCTCCAAGACGTCCTTCCACAGAGCCATTAGAGTGAGACAGCAAATCAGATCAGATCCCTCGCTGGCTGCAAATCTTTCAAAGGCTTCCAACTGCCCACGGGATTAGGTCCAGACTCCTGAGCGTGGTACACAAGGGTCTTTGTGCCAGGCCAGTGCATCCCTCTCTGTTCTCACTCCCGCTTCCTGAAACCTGAACCTCACCTTCCTAAATGCTCAACTTGTACCAGTCAGAACTGGCATCCACTGCCTCACCACCTTATCCACGTGCTGCTAGTATCTGCCTGGAATGTTCTAATTCTTCTCATCTGGTAAACATTTACTCCTCTCTCAAAATCCAACTCCAATACCACACTCTCTGAGAAGTTGTTAATACTACTGTTTTATTATTGCTATTTGACAGGAGGGACCTTCTCTACATATCTTTCTATTTCAATGAATATGACTTGCTACATTCAACCCAATGAATATATTTATTAGATTCAAAATGAATGGCTTACCTTACAAAAGATTTTTCTCAAGACTAGACAGGATGGTTAGGATAAAGGGGAGAAGGAGAGAAAGGATATGCTGGTATATTCCAGGGCTCTTTTATATCACGGTGATCAATTCTGTTTTGATTTACAATTTCACACACAGTAATGTGAGTACAGGAGCTGAAAAAGGAAATAGCAACTAGTAGGGCTCAACTGCGAGAGCCGGGCTGGCACACTAAGCGTGGGCAAGAGGAGCGACCCCACATCCGAGGTCAGGGGCAGCAACCTAGAGTGCCAGGCTGCGACAGCTCAGGAACAGCCGAGAGGACCTACACTGTGTCTGAGGTCAGTGGCAGCCGGGAGGAGCTACCCCTCATCTGAGGTCAGTGGCGGCCGGGAGGAGACACCCTGCGTCTGAGGTCAGGGCGGCGGCTGGGAGGAGCTACCCCATGTCCGAGGTCAGGGGCGGCCAGGAAGAGACACCCCACGTCTGAGGCCAGGGGCGGCCGGGAGAAGCCACCTCGCGCCCAAGGCCAGGGGTGGTGACCCAGAGGAGCCACCCTGAGCCCGAGGCCAAGGGCGGCAGCTGGGAGAAGCCACCCACGCCCGAGGCCACGGCCGGCGGCCGGGAGGAGCAACCCGAGGAGCAGGGGCTGTGCAGGCTAGAGGAGCTGTCCCACGTTGAAGGTCAGGAAATGCGGCGGTAAGGAGATACCCCTCGTCCAAGGTAAGGAGCAGCAGCTGTGCAGTGGAGCAGCCATGAAGAGACAACCCACGCCCAAGGTAAGAGAAACACAAGTAAGATGGTAGGTGTTGCAAGAGGGCATCAGAGGGCAGACACACTGAAACCATACTCACAGAAAACTAGTCAATCTAATCACACTAGGACCAGGGCCTTGTCTAACTCAATGAAACCAAGCCATGCCTGCAGGGCAACCCAAGGCGGGCGGGTCATGGTGGAGAGGTCTGACAGAACGTGGTCCACTGGAGAAGGGAATGGCAAGCCACTTCAGTATTCTTGCCTTGAGAACCCCATGAACAGTATGAAAAGGCAAAATGATAGGATATCAAAAGAGAATCTCCCCAGGTCGTTAGGTGCCCAATATGCTACTGGAGATCAGTGGAGAAATAACTCCAGAAAGAATGAAGGGATGGAGCCAAAGCAAAAACAATACCCAGTTGTGCATGTGACTGGTGATAGAAGCAAGATCCGATGCTGTAAAGAACAATATTGCATAGGAACCTGGAATGTCAGGTCCATGAATCAAGGCAAATTGGAAGTGGTCAAACAAGAGATGGCAAGGGTGAACGTCGACATTCTAGGAATCAGCGAACTAAAATGGACTGGAATGGGTGAATTTAACTCAGATGACCATTATATCTACTACTGCGGGCAGGAATCCCTCAGAAGAAATGGAGTAGCCATCATGGTCAACAAAAGAGTCCGAAATGCAGTACTTGGATGCAATCTCAAAAACGACAGAATGATCTCTGTTCGTTTCCAAGGCAAACCATTCAATATCACAGTTATCCAAGTCTATGCCCCAACCAGTAATGCTGAAGAAGCTGAAGTTGAACGGTTTTATGAAGACCTACAAGACCTTGTAGAACTAACACCCAAAAAAGATGTCCTTTTCATTATAGGGGACTGGAATGCTAAAGTAGGAAGTCAAGAAACACCTGGAGTAACAGGCAAATTTGGCCTTGGAATGCGGAATGAAGCAGGGCAAAGACTAATAGAGTTTTGCCAAGAAAATGCACTGGTCATAGCAAACACCCTCTTCCAGCAACACAAGAGAAGACTCTACACATGGACATCACCAGATGGTCAACACCGAAATCAGATTGATTATATTCTTTGCAGCCAAAGATGGAGAAGCTCTATACAGTCAACAAAAACAAGACCAGGAGCTGACTGTGGCTCAGATCATGAACTCCTTATTTCCAAATTCAGACTTAAATTGAAGAAAGTAGGGAAAACCGCTAGACCATTCAGGTATGACCTAAATCAAATCCCTTATGATTATACAGTGGAAGTGAGAAATAGATTTAAGGGCCTAGATCTGATAGACAGAGTTCCTGATGAACTATGGAATGAGGTTCGTGACATTGTACAGGAGACAGGGATCAAGACCATCCCCATGGAAAAGAAATGCAAAAAAGCAAAATGGCTGTCTGGAGAAGCCTTACAAATAGCACTGAAAAGAAGAGAGGCGAAAAGCAAAGGAGAAAAGAAAAGATATAAGCATCTGAATGCAGAGTTCCAAAGAATAGCAAGAAGAGATAAGAAAGCCTTCTTCAGCAATCAATGCAAAGAGATAGAGGAAAACAACAGAATGGGAAAGACTAGAGATCTCTTCAAGAGAATTGGAGATACCAAGGGAACATTTCATGCAAAGATGGGCTCGATAAAGGATAGAAATGGTATGGACCTAACAGAAGCAGAAGATATTAAGAAGAGGTGGCAAGAATACACAGAAGAACTGTACAGAAAAGATCTTCACGACCCAGATAATCATGAGGATGTGATCACTAATCTAGAGCCAGACATCTTGGAATGTGAAGTCAAGTGGGCCTTAGAAAGCATCACTAAGAACAAAGCTAGTGGAGGTGATGGAATTCCCGTTGAGCTGTTTCAAATCCTGGAAGATGATGCTGTGAAAGTGCTGCACTCAATATGCCAGCAAATTTGGAAAACTCAGCAGTGGCCACAGGACTGGAAAAGGTCAGTTTTCATTCCAATTCCAAAGAAAGGCAATGCCAAAGAATGCTCAAACTACCGCACAATTGCACTCATCTCACACGCTAGTAAAGTAATGCTCAAAATTCTCCAAGCCAGGCTTCAGCAATATGTGAACCGTGAACTCCCTGATGTTCAAGCTGGTTTTAGAACAGGCAGAGGAACCAGAGATCAAATTGCCAACATCCGCTGGATCATGGAAAAAGCAAGAGAGTTCCAGAAAAACATCTATTTCTGCTTTATTGACTATGCCAAAGCCTTTGACTGTGTGGATCACAATAAACTGTGGAAAATTCTGAAAGAGATGGGAATACCAGACCACCTAACCTGCCTCTTGAGAAATCTGTATGCAGGTCAGGAAGCAACAGTTAGAACTGGACATGGAACAACAGACTGGTTCCAAATAGGAAAAGGAGTACGTCAAGGCTGTATATTGTCTCCCTGCTTATTTAACTTATATGCAGAGTACATCATGAGAAACGCTGGACTGGAAGAAACACAAGCTGGAATCAAGATTGCCGGGAGAAATATCAATAACCTCAGATATGCTGATGACACCACCCTTATGGCAGAAAGTGAGGAGGAGCTAAAAAGCCTCTTGATGAAAGTGAAGGAGGAGAGCGAAAAAGTTGGCTTAAAGCTCAACATTCAGAAAACGAAGATCATGGCATCCGGTCCCATCACTTCATGGGAAATAGATGGGGAAACAGTGGAAACAGTGTCAGACTTTATTTTTTTGGGCTCCAAAATCACTGCAGATGGTGACTGCAGCCATGAAATTAAAAGACGCTTACTCCTTGGAAGAAAAGTTATGACCAACCTGGATAGTATATTCAAAAGCAGAGACATTACTTTGCCGACTAAGGTCCGCCTAGTCAAGGCTATGGTTTTTCCTGTGGTCATGTATGGATGTGAAAGTTGGACTGTGAAGAAAGCTGAGCGCCGAAGAATCGATGCTTTTGAACTGTGGTGTTGGAGAAGACTCTTGAGAGTCCCTTGGACTGCAAGGAGATCCAACCAGTCCATTCTGAAGGAAATCAACCCTGGGATTTCTTTGGAAGGAATGATGCTAAAGCTGAAACTCCAGTACTTTGGCCACCTCATGAGAAGAGTTGACTCATTGGAAAAGACTCTGATGCTGGGAGGGATTGGGGGAAGGAGGAGAAGGGGACGACAGAGGATGAGATGGCTGGATGGCATCACGGACTCGATGGACGTGAGTTTGAGTGAACTCCGGGAGATGGTGATGGACAGGGAGGCCTGGCGTGCTGCGATTCATGGGGTCGCAAAGAGTCGGACATGACTGAGCGACTGAACTGAACTGAGGGCTCAAATGCTAAGCATAATAGATGCATCAAGAGTTAAGAGGGCTTGGTTTATTGTTACGGATTGTGAGAGAGGAGAAACGGTAAAATGATAGCAGCAGAAGCAAAAGCAGTAACAAATGGCCTTTATTAATGCTTAGTGGCGTGACTAGCACTGTTTCTTTCACATGTATCAACTCAGGCAACTTTCTTTAAGAACCTTGATGACATACGCACTATTATCAATTTCATTTTATAGTCAGGAAACTGAGGCACAGAGAAGTTAAAGAATGTGCTTAAGGTCATTTAGACAGCAGGTGACAGAATGAGAATTTTAATCCAGGCAATTAAACTCCATACTCTCAAATTCTATAAAGAGCCAGTGGGTCCTTCTGCCACCCACTTGTAGCAAGATCAGGGCCCCAATTCCTGACAGAGAGATACTGAACTAGATAATAGGGAGTGATCAGGGCAGAAACTAAGACACTAAGAAACCTGCATAACAAATTGGACAGAAGCACCAGGGAAGGGCCAGACTCCAGGAAGGTGCCACAGCAAGGCACAGGACTGTGCTCTGAGTCTGAGCATGGGTGAGGGTGGAGCCACAACAAGGCCTTCCCTGCTGTGAGAAGGTTTACAAAAACCCTCACACTAGGAAGGTCCTGGCTACAACTGCTGTTATAGGCAGCAGTCAAGACACTGCAGAGGTTCAAAGTAAACCTATGTTAAGGATAAAAACTGGTTCAGAAAGAGGTATAATATTACCACTGAACACATTCACAGACTTCTGCTGCTGCTGCTGCTGCTGTCACTCTGTGTGACACCAGAGACGGCATCCACCAGACTTCTGCTCACTGCAATAAGAAGCCAGTGAACCGCAAATAGAGAGTAGCTCCTATTTGCCACAACTAGAGAAGGCTGGTGTGCAGCTACGAAGACCCAGTGTACTTCAATTTAAAAAAAAAATTAATTTAAAAAATCAAGAGCCATTTGGTTAAAAAAAAAATTACTGTTCTATATGTTTAAATTTAGTACTGTGCTGTGCTGAATCAGTTATATCCAACTTTTTGCAACCCCAGGGACTGTAGCCCACCAGGCTCTTCTGTCCATGGGATTCTTCAGGCAAGAATACTGGAGTGGATTGCCATACCCTTCTCCATGGGATATTCCTAACCAAGGGATCAAATCCAGGTCTCTCGCATTGCAGGTGGATTCTTTACTGTCTGAGATAGCAGGGAAGCCCACGAATACTGGAGTGAGTAGCCTATCCCTTCTCCAGGGGAACTTCCCAACCCAGGAACCAAACTGGGGTCTCCCGCATTATAAGTGGACTCTTTACCAGTTGAACTACTCTGATTTGAGCACTGTCACGTTAAAGGTAAATTTCACTCCATGAGATCTGAAATACATCTTCAAGTAGCCAACTTAAAAGAATAACTAGTCCCATGTAGTAATAATGATCATAATTAGCAATAATAATGATAATAAATCCCAAAGGTAATTTCTTAGGTTTATTTTGTTAACTTTTCTCTAAGGATTTGCACATTACTAGAAAACACTAATTAAACTATATAGTTTCCCCAAAGGGGAAGCCACAATTATTTTTGTTGTTGGATGGATGATTGAGGTAAAGAAGAGTTACAATACCTAGAATCGAGAATTTTCTGTTGGCCCAGTGGCTAAGATTCCGAGCTCCCGATGCCTGGGGCTCGGGTTCCAACCCTGGTCATGGAAATAGATTCCATATGCCGCAACTAAAGATCCCAGGCAGACAAATATATAAATATTTTGTTTTAAAAAAGACAACTAGCATCCCTTCACTGTAGCCTAAACCCAGAAACCTCATCTCAGTCTTCTAGAAATACAACTGATGAAACACGTTTAGTTGAAATAGCATCATTATTTAGTCAACAAATAATGGTCCCAATCTTTATTTTTAAAAAAAGTCTGTGCCAAGCTACTTACATAAAGGAAATTTTTTTGGAACTAGATAGGAAAGAATACTATGCTATTTTAACTGTATAAGAAAGAGTAACAAGCCATGAGATAAATACTGAGAAATAGAGATGTGTTGATACTTAGAGCTCCCTCCCTTTAATTCCATTCACTGCCTCCCTTCCCCAGGCTCCTAGTCAACTTAGTGCAAGGTGAGATCACAGTTTACTATCAAGAAGCACTCAAATGTCACAAAAGGTATCAAAGGTGCAAAATAAGGTATAACCCTTAAGGAAACTGCCCCAAGCTCTAGTCTTCAGGGAGGAGTCAGAGTGAAGGTGTAAAAGAGTTGATAAAGAAACAGTATCTTAAATTTATCACTGATACTGAGGTTGCCTGCATTGCACGTCTCTAACTAGCTCAGTTTTGTGCTTTAATGTTAAATTTCTTATGGGAGCACATCACCTAATTAGAGGAATTGATAACTGCACTGTTCCATAATGAGGCCAATACATTTCAAAGTCATTAAAGATAACCAAGGCAATAAGTCTAGGTTTAAGCGGCGTTTCCTCAGATTTCACAGTCTTCATGTTGCAAGTGTAGGGTGGGGGGAAGCAATCCCTGCCTAGTCAACTGTAAATGCTGGGTTATTGGAATCTTTAAAATAGGCAGCAAGGAGAAAATTACATGGCCAAATCTCCTTTTTCCAGTTAATGAAGAATTAAGACTCCCATTTACCATATTAGAAGGTTCATCAGAGGTCTCAGCTCTCCATAGCTGGTGTCTGACAGCAGTGTCAGTTTATCTGAGTCGGAATGCGTAAGTGCATGACAGAGGATCATTCATAACTGTCACATCTACTTATCTCTCTCATTGTCACACAGCTAACGAAATTCAGACCATGGAGTTGTCTGCCTCTCTTCCTCTTTCAACCGAGCTCAAGGAAAAAGGCCTTCCAGAGCCCATTCATGCCCTATTATCGTGTCAGCACATTGTGAATCTTCAAGAGGAATCAGCACTGCTTCCTGTAATCTCCCTGTCAGAGGGAGAACACAAGATGTCCCTGGGACTAATGTCCATGCAGCCTGCATCTGGTGTCAGTGTTCAGGAAAAAAATGGCTCAGAGACACAAAGCTATGGAGAAAAGGTTTTTGAATATATTATTGCCTAACTCGGGGGGTGGGGGGCGAAAATGACACTATTTAGAGCTTATCTTTGCTAATCAGGAAATGCCATTTCCACACACTAGACAGCAAAGAAGTACACAGGATTTCATAATGCAATTTGCCACAGCATTCAGATATTTAAACTAAAAGAGGACAGAGAAGCTGAGACAGGGATGTCTGTAACAAACCAATCAGCAATTTTTGAGGACAACCTAGCACAAAGAGAAGATACAATTTGATTTGAAAATATTAACACTGAAGCAGCTTTTCTGCAGAGAAGAAAGTAGTGCAGTTATTAATGTGTCACCAACAATAGAAATCAGCTTTGGTATGACAAAACATGCCCAATCTCAGACAAACAGGACATCTGCAAATGGCTATGTTCCAAGGGAAGTAATTCAGCATGGAAATGACAATGCGTTTTTGCATCACAGAGTCCTGGGAAACCACAGGAAACACCACCATCCAGAGTTACTGTGATAAATTCATATTTGAAAAGCTCTTCTTCAATATTTCTAAAATTCAGACAATGGCTCTGATTTCACTACTGCCTTATATTGAGGTGCAAATGCATTCCCTAAAAACCACCCACACTTTAAATGTACAATTTTATGAGTTTTAATAAATTTATACTATTAAGCAACCATCACCTTAACCTAGTTTTATAACATTTCCATCACCCCCAAAAGTTCCCATATACTAATTTATAGTCAGCCCCCATTGGATACATTTATTTTACTTTTTCTAGTACCAGTTTTTAATAGAGATAAAATTTGTATAGCACAAAATTCATAATTTTAACCATTTAAAATTTACATTTTACTAGGTTTTTTAGTATATTCTAAGGTTGTGCATCTATCACCACTAATTTCAGAACATTTTCACCATCCCCAAAATGAAATTCATATCCATCAAGCAATCACTCTGCATGCCCTTCTCTGCCAGATACTGGCAATCATGAATCTCCTTTCAGATTCTAGGGACTTATCCATTCTGGACATTTTATATCAATGGAATCATAGAATATGTGCCCTTTGTGTCTGTCTTCTTTCGCTTAGTACAATGTTTTTTCTTTTTTTTTAATTTTTACTTTATTTTGCTTTCCAATACTGTATTGGTTTTGCCATACATTGACGTAAATCTGCAACAGGTGTACATGAGTTCCCAATCCTGAACCCCCCTCCCACCTCCCACCCCATATCATCTCTCTGGATCATCCCCGTGCACCAGCCCCAAGCATCTTGTATCCTGCATCGAACCTGAACTGGTGATTTGTTTCACATATGGTATTATACATGTTTCAATGCCATTCTCCCAAATCATCCCACCCTCTCCCTCTCCCACAGAGTCTAAAAGTCCATTCTATACATCTGTGTTTCTTTTGCTGTCTCGCATAGAGGGTTATCATTATCATATTTCTAAATTCCATATATATGTGTCAGTATACTGTATTGGTGTTTTTCTTTCTGGCTTACTTCACTCTGTAAAATAGGCTCCAGTTTCATCCACCTCATTAGAATGGATTCAAATGTATTCTTTTTAATGGCTAATACTCCATTGTGTATATGTACCACAGCTTTCTTATCCATTCATCTGCTGATAGACATCTCGGTTGTTTCCATGTCCTGGCTATTATAAACAATGCTGCAATGAACATTGGGGTACACGTGTCTCTTTCAGTTCTGGTTTCCCCAGCGTGTATGCCCAGCAGTGGGATTGCTGGGTCATAAGGCAGTTCTATTTGCAATTTTTAAAGGAATCTCCATACTGTTCTCCATAGTGGCTGTACTAGTTTGCATTCCCACCAATAGTATAAGAGGGTTCCCTTTTCTCCACATGCTCTCCAGCATTTATTGCTTGTAGACTTTTGGATAGCAGCCATTCTGACTGATGTGAAATGGTACCTCATTGTGGTTTTGATTTGCATTTCTCTGATACTGAGATGTTGAGCATCTTTTCATGTGTTTGTTAGCCATCCATATGTCCTCTTTGGAGAAATGTCTATTTAGTTCTTTGGCCCATTTTTTGATTGGGTCATTTATTTTTCTGGACTTGAGCTGCATAAGTTGCTTGTATATTTTTGAGATTAGTTGTTTGTCAGTTGCTTCATTTGCTATTATTTTCTCCCATTCAGAAGGCTGTCTTTTCACCTTGCTTATAGTTTCCTTTGTTTAGTATAATGTTTTCAAGGTTCAGTATTTTTCTTTTTATGGCTAAGAAATATTCCATTATAGATAAACCACATTTGTTTATCCATTTAACAGTTGATGAACATTTGGGTTGTTTCCACCTTTTGGCTATTATGAATAACGCTGCATGAGCATTCTAAATGGGTTTTTATAGCTATGTAATTTTTTCAATTCTCTTGAGTATATATCTACAAATGGAATTACTAGGTCGCCTTATAGACTTCTGTACGTTGTACATTGCACAACCCAATGGTGTCCCGCAGAGGACACCATTGATGCTGCAGTTGCAAACTGCATGACTTACAAAAGAAGCCTTATTTGATGTGGACCTGAGAAGGAAACTGATTTATTCTACTTACTTAAGATGTTAAAGTTGTCATAATAAGATCTGAATGGCCTTTGAGGGTAGTTTTCCCTAAATAAACCACATTAAAGACAAACTATGGCAGAAAGTGAAGAGGAACTAAAAAACCTCTTGAAAGTGAAAGAGGAGAATAAAAAAGTTGGCTTAAAGCTGAACATTCAGACAACTAAGATCATGGCATCTGGTCCCATCACTTCATGGGAAATAGATGGGGAAACAGTGGAAACAGTGTCAGACTTTATTTTTTTGAGCTCCAAAATCACTGCAGATGGTAATTGCAGCCATGAAATTAAAAGACGCTCACTCCCTGGAAGGAGAGTTATAACCAACCTAGATAGTATATTCAAAAGCAGAGACATTACTTTGCCAACAAAGGTCCGTCTAGTCAAGGCTATGGTTTTTCCAGTGGTCATGTCTGGATGTGAGAGTTAGACTGTGAAGAAAGCTCAGCGCTGAAGAATTGATGCTTTTGAACTGTGGTGTTGGAGAAGACTCTTGAGAGTCCCCTGGACTGCAAGGAGGTCCAACCAGTCCATCCTAAAGGAGATCAGTCCTGGGTCTGCATTGGAAGGACTGATGTTGAAGCTGAAACTCCAGTACTTTGGTCACCTCATGAGAAGAGTTGACTCATTGGAAAAGACCCTAATGCTGGGAGGGATTGGGGGCAGGAGGAAAAGGGGACGACAGAGGATGAGATGGCTGGATGGCATCACCGACTCAATGGACATGAGTTTGAGTAAACTCCAGAAGTTGGTGATGGACAGGGAGGCCTGGTGTGCTGCGATTCATGGAGTCACAAAGAGCCGGACACGACTGAGCAACTGAACTGACTGAAGACATATGAAGGCTAAATAATATGCTACTAAACAACCAATGCACCACTGAGGAAGTCAAAGAGGAAATAAAAAAAAATCTGGCAACAAATTAAAAGAGAAACACAATAATCCAAAAACATATGGAATGCAAGGGAAGAATCTTTAAAAGGAAATTGCAGCAACACAAGCCTACCTCGGGAAATAAGAGAAATCTGAAATAAACCATCTAACCTTACACTTTGAGGAACTATAAGAAGAGCAACAAACAAAGTCCAAACTTAGTAGGAAAAAAATATAATAAAGATTAGTTGGTGATGGACAGGGAGGCCTGGTGTGCTGCGATTCATGGGGTCACAAAGAGTCGGACACGACTGAGCAACTGAACTGACTGAAGACAAACTAACTTCTTAAGTGGCTGTCAGTGGTTAAGTTTAAATAAGACCAACGTAATATTTTCAGTCACAGTTAATATTCACTATTCCTATCATCCAGGGATTAATGTTTCTGCTTATGGACTAGCAGCATTTATTCCCTTCCCTCACCCTGCATCTTTCACATTGTCCTCATTAGTAGTCATACAGGAAAGAAACTAGAAAGAAACTAAAGAGACTGCAAAGAACTAAAAAGGAAAATGAACAAAAAACCAATGGCATGTCACTTGGCTTCTCATTAGGAGAACTGATCTTAAAAGCTCAGGGGAGGAAGGGAATGAAGAAAAGATATCACAATTTTTATTCTCTTCTGTGATTATTTTTCTAATCTAGTCCTCAATTCCTTACTATCCTAATCACTTTTCTTAAGCAAATAAATTAAATTTCCTTAAATTTCACTTACAGAAAACATACTAGTTTACTACATTAAAAAAAAAGACAAAGTGTATACTTAAATCATAAGAAACTAGCCAGATGTGGCTGTTCTCACGCAGGTACTGGATGTACAATATGAACACCCTCACAAAACATGTTTCGATAACATAGCTATCTACAAACCTGCCACATACCTTTCCCCATCCTTCTTCTTAATTGCTTCAACTATAAGAATCAGCAGCAAAGCTGATTATAAAGTTTATTTTTAATCCTTGAGTGTTTAAAACATGAGAGGACTGGAAGCCATAATTATTTTTAGATTAAGGCCATAAATACTATTTTTGAAAAATAAAACCATTAATACTAAGAAATAGAAGTATTTGGGGAATGTGAATTAAACTGAAGGGGAATGTCCCTAAATTTAAGGTTGGGTGTGATTCCAGAGTCTATACTGTTTGATATTAAGACAACATAACCGTCAACATCTTGTTAATTCTTAGAAATATAAGATGAAAAAAATTAAGTTCAAACAATAGAAACAGAAGTCTGTAACTATCCCTCACCCTCTCCCAGAAATACTTTCCGGCTTTTCCTTATCCCTGGTACTGGTACTTGCAATGTAGATACTAAGCCATTCCTCTGACACCTGTTCCATCTCTGTATCTTTATCCTCTAACATGTAGATACATTCCTCCTAAAATGGTCAACTCCTCAAGGAAAAGAAAATATTCTCTCACATTGCTCACATATTCATGTATAGGTCCTTCTCTTCTGTGGTGGGGCTTTAAATAAGTCCCACAGCCAAAAACTTCTGTATAAAGAAACATTTTGGAAAACTGGGCAATCAGTGAAAAGCACAAATAAGATGGCATATTAAAAAAAAGACCCATGAGAACAACAATAACAACAACAAAAAGTGAGTCTATCTGATCAGCAGCAAGAACGCAAACATTCACAAGTGAGCCAGAGGTTCAAACACAAAGAGGAAACATCTCCAGGAAGAAGCTTTTGTCACAATATCTTATGAATGCTTCTCCCCTTCCAACATAATAGAATTGGGGAGAAGAGAGAGCAGCATTACCAATTGGATCAAATTACTAGTGGAACAAGGCAAGTGAATATATCTTTAGTTCCACACAGTTTTGAAAACTTCAAGACAAGAATAAATTGCATGACCCCCTGGTAACTTCCACTAGAACTTATAGGAACAAATTGTTTGCCTCAAGCTGGGTGGAATATACATTCAAATTCAGGCTCTTGAAGGAAATTATTAAGTAGAGTCATATTAGCTTTCTCTGAAGCATACTCGTTTTCAGTATTGCCACTATATAGACCAATTATGATACCTTTCCATGCTGAGAAATGATTGTTCTGCTAACACAGTTCTGGTAAGAATCAAAAGCACTACATTTTTAACCTTGGGGGATTTTTGTTATTGTTGCTCCCTTGCCAGTTCCTTCAAATGGAAAACATCTTCTATTAATCTAAATGCAAAATTTGTTTCGGCTTTCCAAAGTTACTTGAAAAATTTTAAGCACAAAGCAATAAAGTTTTTATGCTCTTAAGACCACTAATGCTTTGAGCTTCATATTCATTTTGAAGAAATGAACATTTTATGGTTCACAGAGGAATAGCTACATGAATAATATCTGCGATTATAATGCATCTAGCAGAAAAAGATTAAGTTTATGTAAACTATTTAATCAGACGTGAAATTTTCTCTAGAGGATAAAAATTCTGACCTTATTTAAGTTTACTTTAAAAATATCAGTATCATGTTTCTACCAAGGGGACCCACCAATTTTTCCATTTATGTAATATAAATATTCATTACATAAAAAAACTTAACAAGATGTACTGTAGTGACCCAAGGATGTTACAATAAACAGTCCAATATAAGACAGAGATTAAACAAGAACTCCAACATGCTATGTGGCCCAAAATACTCAGTTGTTAAACTCTAACTGATGGACAACCATTTTAAGATGGCTACCACTGCTAAAGAGTAAACAGCTGCATATGTCATGATAAAATCTTTATGATGGATTTTTATTAAATATGGAGCTAATCTTTTTTAATGCAGTTTATGTATATTTGTCAAGTTAATTTCTATGGAAGATTCCAAACCTGATAAATTTAATAAATCATCTATCTTCATGATACATGTCCACAGACATAAATATCACAGTAGGGTACATGGACCCCACATCTGGCCCTCAGTGACCAAGAACTGTCCTCATTATAAATGCAGGGGTTAACACTGTAACACTGTAGATGGGGAAAGAACGGAAACAGTGACAGGCTATTTTCTTCATCTCCCAAAATCACTGCAGATGGTGACTGCAGTCATGAAATTAAAAGACACGTGATACTTGGAAGAAAAGCTATGACCAATCCAGACCGCATACTAAAAAGCAGAGACATTACCTCATTGATAAAGGTCCAACTATTCGAAGCTATGGTTTTTCCAGTAGTCATGTATGGATGTGAGAGTTGGACCACAAAGAAAGCCGAGTACTGAAAAATTGATGCTTTTGAACTATGGTGTTGGAGAAGACTCTTGAGAGTCCCTTGGAATGCAAGGAAATCCAACCAGTCCATCCTAAAGAAAATCAACCCTGAATATTCATTAAGGACTGATGCTGAAGCTGAAACTCCAATACTTTGGCCATCTGATGCGAAGAACTGACTCATTTGAAAAGACCCTAATGCTGGGAAAGATTGAAGGCGGGAGAAGGGGACGACAGAGGATGAGATGGTTGGATGGCATCACTGACTCAATAGAGATGAGTCTGAGTAAGCTCCAGGAGTTGGACAGGGAAGCCTGGCATGCTGCAGTCCATGGGGTCACAAAGAGTTGGACACTACTGAGCAACTGAACTGAACTGAACACTGTAACTCTACTGTGGCCAGTTATAAAAGAGGGGCTGTTTGGAATCATTTTAACACAGATTGCAGCATGAAAAAAAAATTTAATTCAACAGATCACTTGTCAAAATCTTTTTTACAACTCATATCTTCTGAAGAGATTTCAGATATGACAACTATCAATTTTATTGCTTCATTTATAAAACATACATTGCAAAATTAGTTTTACCTATCATACCTTTTTCAAAAGCTATCAGTTCAGTTCAGTTGCTCAGTTGAGTCCGACTTTTTGCGACCCCACGAACCACAGCAAGCCAGGCCTCCCTGTCCATCATCAAATCCCAGAGTCCACCCAAACCCATGTCCATTGAGTCAGTGATGCCATCCAACCATCTCATCCTCTGTCATCCCCTTCTCCTTCTGCTCTCAATCTTTTCCAGCATAAGGGTCTTTTCAAATGAATCAGCTCTTTCCATCAGGTGGCCAAAGTATCGGAGTTTACTTCAAGCAAATTTTAAACCTTTCCTTTTCTTTGATATATAAAACAAAGTTGATATGAGAAAAAAAACAAGAAACCTGAGTTCATAAAATCAACTAAGACATCAAATCTTTAAATGAAACCTGTAAAAAAAACAAGTGTAAACCAACAAATAAGAAACTGATTATTAAAGACACTAACCACAGAATTCTAACACTTGCTTTTTGAAGGGTGTGGATTATTAAAAAAAAATTTTTTTCAATATATATTACTTAGTGAAATATTTTTAAGTAAATGCACTGTATCTTATGTGCTGTCTTCTGTACTCTCACTAATACAAAATTAAAAGCCTGAGAATCAAACAGTACCTATTACTAGAAAAAGACTTGAAAATCTAAATATTAATAGAAAAAACTATCAGCCAGACAGATGATATGAAGAAATGAATCCTATCAAACATTATTTAGAGAACAAAATGGCTATTAAGACCACTCATGAACAAAGTGTTGCTCCCTAAGCTAGGATTCTGATTTCCTACTAAGCTACTCATAATGAGTCTCTGACTCCAAAAGTCATCTATTCAAGCCCTTCAAGGTAACAGTAATAATAAGAACAGTAAGGAATGAGTTGGACTCAAAATTTTACTTGGTCCACTGGATCCAGCTTAGTTCACTGGAGTAATTGGTATTTAAGTCAATGGTTCCAATATGGCGACAGAAATGCTTTGATGAGAGTTTACATGTGGGAGTATACACGGCTTCCCAGGTCACTACTGGTAAAGAAGGGAAAGGGGAAGTCACTCAGTTGTGTCCGACTCTGCAACCCCATGGATGGCAGCCCACCAGGCTCCTCCGTCCATGGGATTTTCCAGGCAAGAGTACTGGAGTGGGTGCCATCACCTTGACAGAGGGTTACTCTGTCCTCGACACTTTCAGGGATTTCTAGTCACTTTTTCTATCTCTTGTAATCACATATTTGTGCTATTGTGCATGACAGGTCCCGAAAAACCTCTTAGAGCCAAGAATACAAATGCCATTTTGACAGCATTCTCACACAACTTAAGGTGGGCACAGCCCGGTCCACCATGTTAGTAAGATACTCATTAGATAACCGTTCCCAAAATGAAACACTGTGAATGTGCCCCCATGAATTCCTTGCCTCCCACATGCATGAAGAATTCGTGTGTTCCTCAGCAGTCTTGCGAACTTCCTAAAAGTATTCAAGAAGAAAACAGTAATCAGGGTCATGCTCAACAAAATTCATCTCTAGCTCAGAAATGTGTTTCTACTCCCCAGCAGCAGCTGAATCAACATCGCTCACAGAAAGCAAACTGAATTATGAAAATTGTGTGAAAATGAAGCTCTTTGATGACATTTGCTGCTGTCCTACTTAGTATTCCCTTTCTGTCGTTGCCTTACAAACACAGTTCCTCCTCGATGCCCTTTCTTGACCTCTACAGTTGTTACTGCTCAACATAACTACAGCCTCAACATTGTCAAACCATTTCACAGTGACACTACGTCTCAGGCAATGTTAGGCCATTGCCAACAAGTAGCGAGTAACCTGTGCTGACAACACATTACAGCCCTGCCATAAACAATCATCGTCTCACGGAAGCAAAATGGCAGTCAAATTAGAGCCGACTATGTAACAACATGCATAGTAAATTGGCACAGCAGCTTGCTAAACAAAATCAGGGCAGCAGCCACACACGAGACTCAGGGCAACTGTGCCACATCATCCCAGCTCATGCTGCCCAGGAGCTGGACTGGAGCCTACCTCTGCCCAGAAAGAATCCCTGGCGGGGAGGGTGGGGTGAGTAGGAAACCTCTGCCCCCTCACCTCTGTCCACCTACCTCAACTCCTATGCTCTCACGCTGATGAGGATGCAGGACAATGGAGTCAGATCTTTGGATTCACAAATGAAGAACAGCGGGGTACTCAGAATACAGTAGGACAGGTGGGTAGAAGGAGGGTCCAGCCATGCCCTTAGAGCAGGGAGGAGAGCCTGGCCCATTATGTAAGTACAATGATTTAAAAAAAAAATAAAGAATAATCTCTAAAGTGAGTCAGATGGAGACTTCCCTGGTAGTCCAATGGCTAAGAATCTGCCTGCCCATGAGAGGAATGCAGTTTGACTCCTGGTCTGAGAAGATCCCACATGCCACGGGCAACTAAGCCTGTGCCAAAAATACTAAGTCTGTGCTCTAGAGCCCATGCTCCCCAACAGGAGAAGCCACTGCAACGAGAAGCCCATGTACCACCACTAGAGAGCAGCCCCTGCTCAACGCAACTAGAGAAAGCCCACGTGCAGCAACTGAGACCCAGTGGAACCAAAAATAAATACGAGTAAGTAAAGTGACTCAGAATGAAGGAGGAAGAGAGGAGTGGGCATCAGATAAGGTGAAGAACACTGACAGGGAACACAGAACAACACAATTTCTCAGAAGTAGAGCATACATCTCATCTGGTAGACCTGACCTGAAAACAGCAGGACCCAAATGACGAGGCTGCGGGCTAACAGGGCCAGGGCTAAAAAGACTGAAGTTGAAAGATTACTAGAAAATAAAAAAACAATAAGGACCAAAGCAGAAACCAGATCTCCACCTTTCTTACCAGGAGGGGAGAGGCCTGCCTGTCATGGCAGGGACATGACATGAGATGGGATGTGACTCACGAAACTGACAGGGAACACAGAACAACACAATTTCTCAGAAGTAGAGCATACATCTCATCTGGTAGACCTGACCTGAAAACAGCAGGACCCAAATGACGAGGCTGCGGGCTAACAGGGCCAGGGCTAAAAAGACTGAAGTTGAAAGATTACTAGAAAATAAAAAAACAATAAGGACCAAAGCAGAAACCAGATCTCCACCTTTCTTACCAGGAGGGGAGAGGCCTGCCTGTCATGGCAGGGACATGACATGAGATGGGATGTGACTCACGAAACAAAGTAAAAGCTTAGAGACCATGCTGTGGGCTAATGGCAAAGGTGATGTCCCGTCCTTCTCTCTCCTCCAGATGAGAAGTCAGGGTAGATTAAAGACGTTCACAGACCCCCTCTTGCTACACCTGATGAATCTGAAAGCTGTGACAGAGACGGCAAAGGCTCAACACACAGAAAAGGAGACAGACAGACCCAACTGGGAGGGAAACAGCAGGAGGTGTAAAGGAGGCAAATACAATCCAAGTTGTCCCTGTAAATCCCAGGAAAAAAGGGTGGTTAACCAAGGCAATCTGTTTTCCGAGTGTCAGCACACAGGAAGGTGGACAGCTCTCGTATTTCATTCGGAGGCTACCTCCTGGTACAGGGTGAACACAAGTTTGGCAGGCCCTTGGACGGTTGGAGCAATCCGATGATGGGCCATAGAATAAGACCAGCCCTCAACCAACTACAAGCCTGCCTTCAGCAATGAGGCACAGAGTGAGGAGCACATCGTTGTCTGCAAGACCCTTGCTTCTCCTCTCGGCCCACCCTGCCACATCCACACACATCCCTTCAGAAAAGCTGAAGACGACAGAGCCCTGGTTTATTAACCCAACATACTGCAAATCTAATTAAAAGTCAAATACACAATACTCTCTTCAAAATCCAAATGTTCTTTACAGAAACATCAAGGAGGAAGGGAGCAGAGCCGAATGGCCCCACGAAGGTAATCAGAATTCATCTTCAGGGACTCGTACCAATTACTTGCAGCTCATTATCAGTGCTTTGTGTAGTAGGGGAACACCTAGAGAGCACATCATTAGCGTCCTACACATTCATTACGCCACAAATGGAAACACCGTAACAAAGCAACCCTGGTGTTCAGGGAGAGATATGGTTTCAGTCCCCAGTTCCAGAACACTTAAGTCTATTCAAGTTTTCAGCAAAAATGTTGTTGAACCTGGGGGAAGGTGCAGGCTGGTTCTTTCTGCATAAAACCATAACCTCATAATTAAGAAAACTGAGCATTACTCTTTCTTACTACAAACAATTGAAAGTCTCAAAAACTCCTGACAATGGTTTATGCTCACCTCTTTAGTTCTGACAACACAAGTTAAACGGTGCTTTTGATAAGAATGATTTAATATGTACGAAAACAAATAATCAAATTAGCTGTATAAAAGTTCTGTCTCTTTCCATAAGCCAGCTGAAATGAAGAATAAAACCTCCCAAAGCAAAGCTAATAAAACAATAAAGAGAAGAAGTTAAACTGTACAAAGTGAGCTTCTGAAGGATATTATCATGAAATCACTCTGGAAAGAAAAGTTCTTCCCACATCAGCCAAAGTTATAAAACACATCTGAAGGAAAGTTTTGCCTGCCAAAGTGGGTAGGCATTGAACTTACTTATTTGCAGGGCTTTGGTTTGGAATGCAAATGTCAGAAAGAACATCACAGGAAGAGGAGAAATGGGAAAGGAAAGCTTATTTGTTTTGTCATTTAAATTATTTTTTATTTTACTCTTTAACCATTTCTTTTTAAAGGCCTACAAAGTGGTTTCCAGTTCAGAATACTCACTATATTCACTTGCGGGATTCCTAAAGGCAGGTGGAGAGGGCCAGGTTCCACTGAATGCAGTTCAGCCATGCTCTTTTCCGAGTTAGGAGGATTGGTATGCTAAGAGGGAGAGGGCTCAAGACCCTTTCAACTAAAACGCCACAAACCAGTTTTAGGATTGGAAGCACACATAGGTTGAGACAGTGTAGAAGGTAACAGGATAATTATCCCATTATGTTGCTATCTGCCCATTTAATTCAATGGAGAGAGAAGAACCATTTATCTGTGAGAATACTCTGCTGGGGAGGATATAATAAAGATAACATGTTTGTGGAACTTGTTCTTAAGGAGCTTACAAACTAGTAAAGTGGTACATAAAGTCAGAAGAGAAGACTAAAGGAAAGCTTTACAGAAGCAATAGCTTTTGAAATATCTAACCCCCCACCCCCCGCAAAAAAAATGTTGACAGTGGGACAAGTAGAAATGGAAGGTATCTGACATAAAGTGGAGAAGAGAGCAAGTCACAGAAATAGGAAAACACTAGGTGCTCAGGAAGAACAGTGGATGATTAAATTCAGTTGTATCAGCAGTTCTCAAACTCGATCAGGTTACAAAGCACCTGGAATTCATGATGCTCTCTGCAAAACAAGAAGCTATTTGTAGAGCTTTAAAGAATAATGAAATATTAATCCCTCTTAAGAAGGAAGAACAATCTAATCTATGTTTAAAAGCATATGCACAAAGACTAGAATGGAAGAAATAATTTAAATTACGTTAACGTTTACACTTTCTATTTTACTGGGCAAAGAACACAATTACTGGACTTTTACAGAGAAATATTTTGGTTCTGGTGGCAGAGCACTGATGAGCAGGAACACATCTATTTCCAGCTTTGTGCCATGGGAGATTATGTTACCAAACTTAATCTTCCATTGAATGCAATGACAAAACTAAATAAAATGAAATTTAAAATACCTTTCTAATCTATATCCATGGCCAGATAATAAGCAATACTCAAGCCAAAAGTAAAGCAGAGAGAGGAAAACAAAAAAGATTCTAGTTTTTGCCTTAGAAATATTTTACCAACCTGAGTTGAAATTTAGCCTTGGTTTCAGGTCCTCATAAATCTAGGGATTAAGAGCAAGGCACAGGGCCGACCTGCAGCAAGAAATCTAACCAGAGACTTCCCGTCAGAGCTGGCCATGAAAGACCCACACATTCAGTGCCAGGTGAACTAGAAATGAGCTGTTTTCCCCTTTGAGTAAATTCAATAAAAATTTACCATCTCAAGTATTACTGTGAAGAAAAAAATACTCATTTGATAATTCATAATGACAAGTTAACCCTCATAGAGACTTAAAGTCCTAATTTACATGTAGTGGTCTGAAAAATCTCAATCCAAGATTATAAAGAGGTCCCACACTGGCAGTTCTGACAAAGGAGTGAAAGAATCAAATGCCTGCTTTAAAGCCACCTTTATTCCAAGTAGCAAAGAATTCTTATAAATAAAGTCCAGGAAATGTAAGCAACTCACAATCAATCATCAAACATGTAAGGAAACAAAATTAAATGCCATGAAGTGAAAGTTCATGATACAATGAACAGATACATGAATCAAGATTAATACTTCAGATATTGCAATTTCAAACACAGAATTTAAAATAAGTATGTTTAAATTTTCAAAAAAAAATCTTAAAAAGAGAATATTTTTGAAAAAGAGGAAAAGAAAATTTCTTTTACGGTTCCCAGGACAAAGGTAGGGTGGATATAAAATGATCTCTTATAATGCCAGGAAGTATAAGAGTGCTTAAAACAATAATATGAACACAAGGACACAGAGGTTGGTTTAAATGCATGTACCACTTGGTCAAATCTAGGACAACTCTACTAAAACAAAGTATAAGGCTGTTGGAAAAAATGGGAGTTTATAAATTCATGCTGACTAAATTTTAAAAGAGTACAAAACAGCTCTTATATTAAAATACTAAAGACTGGAAGCTTTGGAAGGAGTGATAGAATTTTAAAAAAAAAAATCATCATTTTATAACCATCCTGGTAAAGGCTGGATAAGGCAAGAATCATTAATAAATGTTAAATAATGGGAGAAATTTTGATATTGAATAAGCTACTTAAATATCTCAGAGTGTTTCCCAGAGACTACTTATTAGTACCAGGGATGGAAAACATAGTAATTATACAATGGAAAAACTGGAAAATACCTTGACTGGGTAATAAAAACTATCACCAATGAGGGCCAGATGGATATTATAGGTCTCCAGATATAATACTCTGAGAAAGAAGCATCACTTCTGTAGCACCCTAGCTAAGAAAGCATAACTTCAATATAACTATGAACATCAGATTAGGCAAGCCCCAAAGGAGAAACAGTCTGTGTCAGAAAAAGGGGTGGGAAAGGAGAGAAGGACTGTATTTTTTTAAAAATGCCAGTGTTAAAAGACAAGATCATAGAAGGGTTCCAGATTAAAGAAAGTCAGAGAGATTATCAGATGTAATACTTGACCCCATACTGTATTTTGTATAGAGGGGGAAAAAGTGCAACAAAGAATATTAGGGACTTCCCTGGTGATCCAGTGGTTAAGACTCCATGATTTCAATGCAGGGAGTGTGGGTTCTATCCCTGGTTGGGGAACTAAGATTCCACATGATGTGTTGCACAGCAAGTTAATTAATTAAGTAAAGATATAATTTTTTAAAAAAGAATACAATTAGGTTAACTATTAAAATGAATACAGACAGTAATTAGATAAAAGTATTGTACAAATGTTTTATTTACTGAAATTGACAATTATACTGAGATAATGTAAGGGAACAGTCCTATTCTTAAGAAATATAAACTGAACTACTTAAGGCAAAATGTTGTAATCTAAGCAACTTACCCTCAAATGGTTCAGGAACAAGTATGTATGAGAGAGAAAAAGCAAATAATAACACACGATAAAATGACAACTGGTATATCTGAGTAAGACATGCAAAAGGAAATTTAAACCTAGACGCAGCACAGTTAAGCTTTAGAACACAAAAACCAATATAAAGTCTTAAAAGAAGAGAAAAAAAACACTGCATCCAGTGAAGCAAATAAATAACAGATATTTCAACCATAAGTACGGAATTTTGAAGACACTAGAATTATGTCCTCAATACACCAAATGAAAACTGTCAACCTAACATTTAATACAACACAAGGTATCTTGCCAGGTAAGGGACTCTCTACCAAGTACACAGGATTGGGCAGAATGAAAATAATCCAAGATAGAGAGTTATGAGATGCAAAGAAAAATGAAGGGTATAAAAAGGGGAAAGTAAGGTCAAATCTAAATAAGCAATAGCTATGGTCTAATTTTTTAAAACAACAAACATTAAATAGTAATGATGATGATGGTGGTAATAATTGAGGAGCCTAACAATACAATTAAGATATAATGTAAGAAAGAAGAATGAGGATGATGAGATTAAGCATTCAAGGTTTCCTGCATTAATAAATATCTTTCTTCTACTTCTAAATGACTTTAGACTTTGGTAAGTTCTTATAAAATTTGTAGAGTTACCACCAAAAGGATTGAAATACTGCATGTAATTTCTAAAATAACTGAGAGGAAAATGAAATGAGAAAAAAAATAATCAACTCAGAGCAAATCAAGGAATTAGAGGAAAAAGAAATATAAAAAAGACAGAAAAAGAAAGCACAAAATAAATTACAATTTATCAATAATTACAATGAATGTAAATGGACAAAAAATTGCAGTAAAAAGAGATTATCAGATCAGATTGCCATAAGAAAAATCAAAGTATGCAGTGCTTTAAAGAGTGCTCCTAAGAAGACAAAAGAGTCATGAGTAAAAAAGTTTTTCTTTTTTATTTTATCAGAGAAACAGCAACTAGAAGTATGCTGCTGTACCTACAATAAAATCAGGCTAAAAAGACTTTAAAGTAAAATAAAATTCCATAGATTAAAAAAGCCATCACAATAATAAAGTATTCAATACTTAAGTAGGACTTAAGATTTCTAAAAATATATGCAATGTTACAAACCTCAAGAAAAGAAATATACTATATGGCAAAATTTGGCAGAATCACAATCCACAATCAAGCCGGAGATTTTAATACACCTCTTCTTAGTAGTTGATATATCAGTCGAATAGTAAGTACTAATATATATGTTATTTCAATGAAAAAAATTGACATGCTTGATTTTGTTGTTGTTGTTTACTTGCTAAGTTGCATCCGACTCTTCTGCGACCCCGTGAACTGTAGCCTGCCAGGTGCCTCTGTCCATGGGATTCCCAGGCAGGAATACTGAAGTGGGTTGCCATTTCCTTCTCCAGGGCATCTTCCCAACCCAGGGATTGAACCTGCAACTCCTACACTGACAAGCAGATTCTTTACATGAGCCATCTGGGAAGCCCATGCTTGATTTACTGTACACAAAAATAACACTAAATTCAGTAATTTCAGGATCAGTTCAGTGCAGTCGCTCAGTCGTGTCCAACTCTTTGGGACCCCATGAATGGCAGCACACCAGGCCTCCCTGTCCATCACCAACTCCCGGAGTACACTCAGACTCACGTCCATCGAGTCCGTGATGCCATCCAGCCATCTCATCCTCAGTCTTCCCCTTCTCCTGCCCCCAATCCCTCCCAGCATCAGAGTCTTTTCCAATGAGTCAACTCTTCGCATGAGGTGGCCAAAGTACTGGAGTTTCAGCTTTAGCATCATTCCTTCCAAAGAAATCCCAGGACTGATCTCCTCCAGAATGGACTGGTTGGAACTCCTTGCAGTCCAAGGGACTCTCAAGAGTCTTCTCCAACACCACAGTTCAAAAGCATCAATTCTTTGGCGCTCAGCCTTCTTCACAGTCCAACTCTCACATCTATACATGACCACA
>SJYX01004665.1:362584-388072 GCA_006410675.1 Oreotragus oreotragus
TTTCTTTTCCATGGGGATGGTCTTGATCCCTGTCTCCTGTACAATGTCACGAACCTCATTCCATAGTTCATCAGGAACTCTGTCTATCAGATCTAGGCCCTTAAATCTATTTCTCACTTCCACTGTATAATCATAAGGGATTTGATTTAGGTCATACATGAATGGTCTAGCGGTTTTCCCTACTTTCTTCAATTTAAGTCTGAATTTGGAAATAAGGAGTTCATGATCTGAGCCCCAGTCAGCTCCTGGTCTTGTTTTTGTTGACTGTATAGAGCTTCTCCATCTTTGGCTGCACAGAATATAATCAATCTGATTTTGGTGTTGACCATCTGGTGATGTCCATGTGTAGAGTCTTCTCTTGTGTTGCTGTAAGAGGGTGTTTGCTATGACCAGTGCATTTTCTTAGCAAAACTCTATTAGTCTTTGCCCTGCTTCATTCCGCATCCCAAGGCCAAATTTGCCTGTTACTCCAGGTGTTTCTTGACTTCCTACTTTAGCATTCCAGTCCCCTATAATGAAAAGGACATCTTTTTTGGGTGTTAGTTCTAAAAGGTTTTGTAGGTTTTCATAGAACTGTTCAACTTCAGCTTCTTCAGCGTTACTGGTTGGGGCATAGACTTGGATAACTGTGATACTGAATGGTTTGCCTTGGAAACGAACAGAGATCATTCTGTTGTTTTTGAGATTGCATCCAAGTACTGCATTTTGGACTCTTTTGTTGACCATAATGGCTACTCCATTTCTCCTGAGTGATTCCTGCCCACAGTAGTAGATTTCAGGATATGTATGTGTATTTTTTCAAATTCTAATATATTCTTAGGAAAATAAACAATAGCCTGAACCATCAAGTCTCAACAAATTACAAAGGATTAGCATTATAGTAACTATGTTCCTAGTAACAGAAAAGAAGAAAATCTCGAAAACAGCCATATATGGGAAATCAAGAACATACTTTAAATGTACATGAAAGAAGGAATCATAGGGAAAATAGAGTTTTAATTAAATAACCAAATGTGACATATAAAAATTTGTGAAACGAAGCTAAAGCAGTACTCAGAAATATTTAGAGCTTTAAGTATGGAGAACAGTGTGGCGATTCTTTAAAAAACTGGAAGTAGAACTGCCATACAACCCAGCAATTCCACTGCTGGGTGTACACACCAATAAAACTAGAATTGAAAGAGAAACGTGTACCCCAAAGTTCATCACAGCACTGTTTACAATAGCTAGGACATGGAAGCAACCTAGATGTCCATCCGCAGATGAATGGATAAGAAAGCTGTGGTACATATACACGATGGAATATTACTCAGGTATTAAAAAGAATGCATTTGAATCAGTTCTAATGAGGTGGATGAAACTGGAGCCTATTATACACAGTGAAGTAAGTCAGAAATAGAAACACCAATATAGTATTTAATCAATGCATATATATGGAATTTAGAAAGATGGTAATGATGACTCTATATGTGAGACATATGTTACGCTGGATGAAGCACAAGCTGGAATCAAGATTGCCGGGAGAAATATCAGTAACTTCAATATGGAGATAACTTCCTGTGGTCATGTATGGATGTGAGAGTTGGACTGTGAAGAAGGCTGAGCGCTGAAGAATTGATGCTTTTGAACTGTGGTCACGGAGAAGACTCTTGAGAGTCCCTTGGACTGCAAGGAGATCCAACCAGTCCATTCTGAAGGAGATCAGCCCTGGAGTTTCTTTGGAGGGAATGATGCTGAAGCTGAAACTCCAGTACTTTGGCCACCTCATGCGAAGAGTTGACTCATGGGAAAAGACCCTGATGCTGGGAGGGATTGGGGGCAGGAGGAGAAGGGGACGAAAGAGGATTAGATGGCTGGATGAAATCACCGACTCGATGGACATGAGTTTGAGTGAACTCCGGGAGATGGTGATGAACAGGGAGGCCTGTTAAACACACACAAGATACTATTCCATACCCATCCCCACTGGCAAAAACTTAAAAGTCTGACAGTTAAAGAGTGTTGGTAAGAATGTAAAATAACTGCAACATATTTACACTGCTAGTGAGAGTAAAAATTGGTACAATTAATTTGGAAATCAACTTGGTATTATCCACTAATGTTGGTCATGTACATACCCTAAATTGCAACAACTCTAATCCTAGGTAAAAATCAAGAATATGTAAGAAGACATGCAAAAGAATAGTCATACAGCACGGTTGTTACAGCTCAAAACTGGAAACAACCTCTCTTGTCCACTGTTGGTCAACAGAGAATTTGTACACTGCTATAATGACACAAACTATAACAGTGCATTGGCCACCTGATGCGAAGAAAAGGAAAGGTCGCTGGGAAAGACTTCGATGCTGGGAAAGACTGAAGGCATGAGGAGAAGGAGGCGACAGAGGATGAGCTGAATGGCATCATCAACTCAATGGACACGAGCTTCAGCAAACTCTGGGAGACAGTAAAGGACAGGGAAGCCTGGTGTGCTACAGTCCATGGGGATGCCAGGAGTCGGACACAACTGAGCAACTGAGCAACAGACAGTGACCCCATGGAACACTACAATGGCAATGGAAACGAAAGTATCACAGATACGCAGAACAACATTGTTGACGCTCAGGAACTAAGGAGCAGAAAAACTGCAGAACTGATTCCATTCACATAAAATTAAAGATAGGAACTGTTGTTTAGTGATACAAACATAAACTGTAAGGAAACAGTTACTGGAAGTGATTCATTTTAAGTATTTATATGGTAAATCACTGTTTACTGTCAAAGAATTGGAATGGTGGATACAGTATTATTGCCAGTTTCCATCTTGACTCTATAATCTAGTCTAAGAGCACTACATTATTAGCAGTGCCCTGTTACCAAATTCTTCAAGAGTCAGGATTTACCAACCTGGATAAAGTTACTGTGTCAAGTTTTCAAAAAAAAAAGCACAACAAAAAACTTGATTCTCCTAGGTTGTTGTGTGCTTATTTTTAACAACTAAGTTTAAGGTTTCTAAACAGTTTAAGGACAGAGACAATAGATCAAAATGTCTCTCCCTTATATTGAAAATTCACCACTTTTTTATAGGATCTAAGTAATATAGGTAGCACCCATGCAGATCATATTAGAATGAAAAAGCCATAAGAAACGTATCAGTTGTGTCAAATGGTGACAACATTCACATGACATCAGCTTCTCCTGCCCCTCAGTTACTCATGAAATTGTTAAAAGTGGTTATTTTAGAGAAATGAGAAATTGAAGACCCTAAAGAACTGAGCACTTTGATCACTAAATCTTTCAGGAATAGACTCCTGTGAGATACTATAAGAGAACAAATAATTTTCCTACAACATGAACATGGACAGGTTGTTAGATTTTATTTAAGGGTTGGATTCATTTTAAAAGGTAGTTTAAACATTCTGGATGGCATTACTCAATTCTATAAGAATCTCTGTAGCTTAACTTTTGAAACAACTTGATTTTAACAGAGACTTCTTAAGAATACAAAAGTAGGCTTATGCTATTAGGGTAAGTGAAAAATGGAGAATATAACATCTAAAGTAATATTTACAATATGATCTGGGTAGAGTATGAACCCTACTGTGTAAGGAAACATAGAAAGATCAGGAGGTAAAGTCATATTCGACTCTTTGTGACCCCATGGACTGCAGCCCACCAGGCTCCTCTGTCCATAGGATTCCCAGACAAGAATACTGGAGTAGGTTGCCATTTCCTCCTTTAGGGGATCTTTCCAACCCAGGGACTGAACCCAAGTTTCTTGTATCTCCTGCATTGGCAGGCAGATTCTTTACCATTGTGCCACCTGAGAAGCCCCAAAATATAAGGGAAGGTTCAGTCTAATGACTCAAAAGTCAACCAAAGGTCATGAATTTATAACAATCTTCATTATAAATCTCAGTCCATCAAAGGAGTCAGCTCTATTTAGAGTACACATACTGGGCACAAATTATTTGTGGCATCACCCTTTGGTCGATGAATCAAAGGGAGGCAATGTCTCTAGAAGGTCATACAAATTGCTTCCCACTTATCTCAAGAATGGACTGTCACTGCCTTGAGATAGGTTACAACAGTACTGGGACAATGTATTTCTCTTTCAGAGCTGACTCACTACTTTCTTTCAACCACAGTCAGGTTGAGCCTGGATAAGATCTGGATATGGTGTAGAGAAGTCTAGGGTGCAGTTCCTGTAAGCCTAGATCTCTCCACAGTTATCATGTATTGGAATAATGAAGGAACTCGGAAGTTCCTAAAATAATATTTCCAATTCTATTTTTTTCGAGCTGAATCATGACCACTGCCTGATGAGCCTTCAGAGGGACACAGAACAGCACAAAAGCCATCTAACCATTGATTGGCATCAATTGTGTATATACACTAACATATATGTATATACACTAACACATACATACATATATGTATAAACACTAACACATTCTCACCCTCTCTCTCTCTCTTTTTTTTAAGGGAAACTAATTACGGAAGCCTGGCTCGAGGCTGTAATTTTGTAGAAGATGCCAGCATAGTTGTTTTCAAGTTAAAAAAAAGTTGCACTTTTGTACTCAGAGACCTCTTGTTTTAATTTATGCAAAGCTTAAAACATTTTGTTAGGCCTGAGTGAGACCATCTGTGCAAGAAATAAAGGATGCCTAAGGGTAAAATAGGCAAGAACAGTACTGCTGAATGTGTGGAGGGCGTCAGGCAGCCTACGGGTTTTGCAACTACTGCTGTGACCTTTACTACTTTAGAGAAGAAACAAGAGCGATTTCCATATATTGGCTCCTCTGGAAAAAGCCTGGCATTCCTCCCCTCTTGCTCTTTCTTTTTTCCCTCATTCCTTAATCATAAGAAGTTGGCAAAGCAGACCTTACAAAGAAAACTACAGCCAGTTTGAGAATTGTGCTTTCACACACACACACACACACACACGCACACAAGTGAGACAATTTGAGGGAAAAGAGACTAGGGATAAGAAACCAGGATGTATGAGATGAACTCAGAAGGAACATGATAACTATCTCAAATACTGGAGGAGTTATCAAGCAGAAGGAAGGAATGAAGAGACGTATTACATGAGGGAATACTGGTATGTCAGGCACTTCCAAAGGGCATCCATATTTAATTTTATTTAATGTGAAAATGTTGCCTGACTTTATAACCTCAGAAAGTAAAAAAGGGACCAACAGAAAAGACATGAGACAGACGGGGAAGCACGGATAGAAGGAGGTCGGTATGGAAGTGAAGTGGAGGAGAGAGGGAGCCAAAGACAGAACTGGTGGCCTCTGAAGACGCCAGACTGGCAGATCCTGGCGATGCTCTAGTCCTGACTGGATGACTGCTTGCCTTGGAGCCTGTCTGAAAGAATGGGGTACAAGTTTCACACTCTTCCCAACTACAAAATCCTGGTCTATGTGGTGAGGAGGTTGACAGGGTGGGTGAGAAGCCACTGACACCACCTGCGGTGGAAATCGGGGGAGTGGGGGGCTGTGTCGGGTCTCTTTAACCAAAGACACTACACTTACACTGCGTCTGCCACGACTCCCCTCCTAAGTGCCAGCCTCGGGAGAGGAGAAGGGCGCCTGTCCTTGCTGAGCTACCCTGAGGCTCCAGACCAACACAGCTAGAGTAAGGGCTGTACCGCACCAGGACTGAGCAGGAGGTTTCGACCAAAGGAGAAGAGGATAACTCGGGCTCCTGCAGCTTCAGCTGAACGCAGAAAGCATCCTGAAAGGAGCAGCCCTCCTCCCTGCAGCCCAGCCATCTCGAGGTCGCTGGGTACCACTTTAACCCAGGTGTGTTAGAACAGCCTCTCTCTGTAAATCAAAGCTTTTTTTCAGAGACAGCAACATTAGTCTTTAAAATGATGGCTTTTTTCCCCATCACTCTGAAATTAACATTACAAAGGCCTGACCTTATGTACATTAAGTATTCCCCAAAGGAGCACAAGAATATTTTGTGAGTTTGTTCATATTGCATATCTTTCTTTTGATTACCTTTGGGGCTTATTAAAAAATCCATGCTTCTCCCCCCTCTCATTTTTCTTACAGGGGTCCCACAGGGGTTTGGGATGAAGGAATGGAGAAAGAACCCAAACCAAGGGTGTAATAGTTACATCAAAGCCTAAAAGACTTTTATTTACCAAAAGAAAGGTTTAAAAGAAAAAACTTCAAAAAAAGTAATAAGCACTTTTATCTAGGGGATATATTTACAGCAAAATTATACATAGCTACAGTGTACGGCTAAAAATAAGATCTTTTATATCAAACTTCTTAGGCCATAGAATTAGTTTTAAAACAAAGATAAGTATGTAGTGATAAAGCACTGAATGTCCTAAAAATCAAAATGATATGTGCTATTTTTTTCCCATTATATATCGTTATTCTACAACTGTGGTCTAGAATCTTATATATAAACCAAAACAGATAAGGGCAAATGTACATCAGAGGAGACTGATGGTGCTAAAGACATCATCTAGGACGGAGGAATCTAGGTCTCCATTCAGAATTCAGCACCATAAATCTGCGTTGTAATCAAGAACTGTTGCTTTGTTGTTTTCAGTTGCTAAGTCATGTCCGACTTTTCTGTGACTCCATGGACTATAGACTGCCAGGCTCCTCTGTCTATGGGGTTTCCCAGGCAAGAATATTGGAGTGGCTTCCCATTTCCTTCTCCAGGGGATCTTCCTGACCCAGAGATAGAACCTGCGTCTCCTGCATTGGCAGGTAGGTTCTCTACCACTGAGCCACCTGGGAGGCCCAATCAAGATCTAGAGGATGCTTCCCCTAATTATTCGGGCAGGCATCCTATGTGTACAAGGCCACCGACACTATAAATTATCCAATGCTATGGGGCTGTCGGGGGGTCACTGTTAAATATTTTCAGACAGAGAGGACTTAACCTTGGATTCAGACCACCTAACTGCTCTTCAAAACCCAAAGCAGATACCCAAAGTCCTCAAGCTTCTTTCTCTCAAGCATAAGCTTTGACTTCTCATTTCACAGTCTTGAGTGAAAAGATAAATAGGAAACCATTTCACGGAAAATTTTGCTTTTATAAACATTACATAGACTAAAGCAAGAAGAAGAAAACTAAACATTCATAAACCTATGAATTAAAAATAGTCACTGTAAATGTTTTGATGTCTTTCCAGAGCTTTCTTTGCATATAGTTATTTTTTCAAATTAAATTACCATGTTGTGCATGCTATATAAAAGCAGAGGGTAGTATGCTCAATACCAAAAATGAAAGTAAGTCCTGAGCAGATGAACTAAACATGGGCTCGAGATGGGGAGACAGAGGGTGGAGACTAACATCAATAAGGATGGTTTCCAAAATGATGTCGGTGATGCTGGATGAGCGGAGGAGGGAGCACAGTGGCAGGCCCCTGGGCCTTGTTCTGCACTCAGTTCACTCCTTCTGCTCCCAAGATGGCACGTGCACTGCCATCACTTATGCAGCACCTTCCAGACGCCAGGCACGTTACAACAGTCTCGTGAAAACCACGGGACACAAGTATTATTAGACGCTATTATTTTATTATAATCAAGGAAAACTCGGACTGGAAGAGTTAAGAAACTTTCCCAAACAGTTAAAGGGCGGTTCAGGGCATAATCACAACCAAATGTGTCTGACATCAAAGTCAATGCTACTAGTTTACCAGGTTGCATCTATTGTACCCAGGGCTCCAGAAGATCCACTCTAGTGAACTCAGCTGTGTTGCATTAAATCTCTTTCTCTGGATGAGCACCTGTACTCCTGGGCTGCTGCAGTCAGGAGATTCTGGCTGCTAGGAAGAGCAGAGTCACTCCAGACAGCTCAGGCAGCCTCTACGGAATATACCAGCCCTGTGTCATCTCTTATTCTGCATTCATGGCTCTGATTATACTATTTAGTGACTCGTTAATCCCATCCGGCCCCATAATCCCTTTCTCACCACTATTTACCCCATGCTGTTGTTTAGTCACTAAGTCATGTCCAACTCTTTGTGACCCCAAGGACTGTAGCCTGCTAGACTCCACTGTCCATGGGATTTCTCAGGCAATAAAACTGGAGTGGATTACCATTTCCTCCTCCAGCGGGTCTTCCAAACCCAGGGATCGAGCCTGCATCTCCTGCATTGGCAGGCGGATTCTTTGCCACGGAGCCACCTGGGAAGCCCCTGCTTACTCCATGGTACCACTTAACATTATGTGTTTATGCTCTACTTTCATAACTAAATGTACGTAGACAGCAGGGGCAGGGTTCAGTATTTCCTCCATTCTCGGGTACACTGCATTACAGACAGTAGGTCCTCAACAAACACAATGTTTTTTTTTTCAGAATTTCAGAGGAGTATGGTTCATGGAACGACTCTTTCCATCCATTACCAAAACTTAGATCATGGGGTTGGTTCTACATAAACTATGTACACAGGGAAGGAGAAAGAGATGGAAGTTTTTAAAAAATTATTCCTCTTAATTTTCCAAACTATTGAGGATAACTGAAAAATCATCTTCTTCAAAGAGTAACTAAGAATTAGAATGGGTACTGTGTGTATGTATTAGTCACTTCAATCATGTCTGACTCTTTGTGACTCCATGGACTGTAGCCCATTAGGCTCCTCAGTTCATGGAATTCTTTAAGCAAGAACACTGGAAGCAAGAACACTGGAGTGGAGTAGCCTTCTCCAGGGGATCTTCCTGACCCAGGGATCAAACCCAGGTCTCCTACACTCCAGGCAGATTACTTACCACTGAGCCACCAGGGAAGCCCCAGTAGATACTTGGGCCTGGTAAAAAGAGGAGTTAGGTCAACACTCATTATGAAAGAAACTCTGTAGAAAGTGAACACAGAGGGAATCTACCTCAACATAATAAAGACCATAAACAACAACCCCAAAGCTGACAACATCCTCAGTGGTGAAAACCTGAAAGCGTATCCTCTAAGATCAGGAAAAAGTGAAGGATGTCCACTTTGCCATTTTTATTCAACATACAGTTTTAGAAGAAGGCAATGGCACGCCACTCCAGCATGCTTGCCTGGAAAATCCCATGGACAGAGGAACCTGGTGGGCTGCAGTCCATGGGGTCGTGAAGAGTTGGACATGACTGAGAAACTTCACTTTCACTTTTCACTTTCATGCATTGGAGAAAGAAATGGTTACCCACTCCAGTGTTCTTGCCTGGAGAATCCCAGGGATGGGGGAGCCTGGTGGGCTGCCATCTATGGGGTCGCACAGAGCTGGACACGACTGAAGTTACTTAGCAGCAGCAGCAGCAGCAGCAGCAACAGCAGCAGCGGGGAACCCAGGTGGACTAGTTCACCTGCCCAGGCATCGAAGCTGGAGAAGACGCTGGAGATGGAGAGAGGTTGAACGCTTGTGGAAAACTGAAGGGAGGTGAAGAAGGAGATTCTGGAAATTCAGAGAAAGGTCACCAAATAGTATCTGGACAAAGAAACGTCAGGAATCTCCATCATATGAGTAACTGCTTTTTTCCTGCCAAATTACCTCTGCCAGTGAGAGCTCTACTCATGAAAGCAAACACTTAATTAGGGCTTTCACTAATTACTAATGCTGACAGTTGTGGCATGTGACTGCCTGGTCAGGCCTCTAACCACGTGTTCATACGTGCCGTGTGTGTGTGTGTGTGTGTGTGTGTGTGTGTCTGCAAGAGCACACACAGAGCCTTAGAAAATGGTCAGGCCTCTAACCACGTGTTCATACGTGCCGTGTGTGTGTGTGTGTGTGTGTGTGTGTGTTAGGTCCCTGGTGTACTGGGAGCCTCCTCCAGCACAGGCCTGCTACTGCCTCAAGAGCGTGTGTGTGTGTGTGTGTGTGTGTGTGTGTGTGTGTGTCTGCAAGAGCACACACAGAGCCTTAGAAAATGGTCAGGCCTCTAACCACGTGTTCATACGTGCCGTGTGTGTGTGTGTGTGTGTGTGTGTGTGTGTGTGTGTCTGCAGGAGCACACACAGAGCCTTAGAAAATGGTCTAAGGCAGGACTCTAAGGCCTGGGAGGAGGAATAAGATGACAATTTGTGCTTACTAGGGACATGCGGGAATCTTAGCCTTCTGATAGTTAAACACAAAACAAACCAACCAACAAACCAAAGACAAGGAGAAGACAGAAAATGTAATGTGTAACAGATTCTGAGCTGCTAAAAGTGGACTGGAAAAAAATCCTGGCCCTCTGGATGGAAAAGAGAGGCTGGTGAGATCACCTTAAGCTGGCAGAGAACTTGACAGGCTCGGTTCTTGCTGAGTTGCTAAGTAGTGTCCCACTCTTTTGTGACCCCACGGAATATAGCTCTCCAGGCGCCTCTGTTTATGAGACTTTCCAGGCAAGACACTGGAGTGGGTTGCCATTTCCTTCTTCACGGAATCTTCTCGATCCAGGGGATCTTTCCAATCCAGGGATTGAACCTGCACCTCCTGCATTGGTAGGCAGATTTTTTTTTTTTTTTTTTTAATCACTGAGCCACCAGGGAACCCTGATAGGCTCAGAGAGGAAGGGAAATAAGATGGGAGGGGCGGGCAGTCTAAGCGGGTGACCACATCAAGGAAGTACCTCGCGCCCCACGGAATGGCAGCATTAGTGTCAGCCCTTCTGAGAGGCCTTGCCAGGGTGGACAGCACTGAATTCCTTTCTGCTCACTGGACCTGCTGGAGACATCTAATGAAACAGCCCTGTCGGGGGTGGCCCCTGGGTAACATTTTCACTCCCACATTCCATTTTCAGTTTAGGTCGAGATTTTCAAGAAGACAGCAAGCAGCACTCGAGTCCCAGGTGACAAGATCTGCTCAGATTTAGTCTTTGAATGTTGCAAATTAAATTCCCTCATCAGGCCTCTAATCACTCTTACCAGATGGGGCTTGTGCTCAATTTTGGATCCACAGGAAATTTAATGGTTATTGTTTCTGTTTAAATAGGAGATTATTGCATTTTAATAAGTTCTCTTTGGGACTTGCAGCAACAATAGAGCACTATGAATTACTGTAGATAGCTGTTACTGCATGCTGGGGAAAAATCAAGTTACTAAGTGTGACAAGTTGCTTTTTCTTCCCTTCCAGCAATCGCTCCGAGTGTATTTACCACCAAATTAAGTATGTGCCGAGGGGATAATATTTTTATCCTGCCGAGGGGGAGAAGGAGCTTGTCTGTGGATTTTCATTAAAATGACACATCTGTTCAGCAATTTCACAAAGTAATTCTGCTGAAAGTTTTATCAGCTAATTTTAATTATTCACTCCAGTGGGTTGAATACAGGATTCATCATGTTGAATTAATACATTTGACGGGAATTTCACAAAGAGGGGGAGAAAAAGCAATCAACAAATTGAATTGTCATGCAATATGGATTAAATTGAGATTCTTTAATTAGGATAAGCCTGAGATTTGGTATTTTGAAGGTATTAGAAAGCTTAGCAATACAGTGGTAAAGATTAAGAAAATGCAATTAAATATTACACTTTGGACCCACAGCCAGGATATCATGTGAGCAGAAGAGTCCTCCTTTGAGCGGAACAGTTAACAGTGTCAGTTTCTAGGATTGCTCAGTGCTGGGACTGCAGCTCTGCCAATGAGGGACAGCTGCTGTTTGTTTACTGGAGATGAACTGAAAGGTAATTGTGTTTTAAAAGACTGGAAGTTGACTCCCTAATTTAAACTACAACGAGACAATTGTGGCAGTGACAATGAACACATAACCAGAAGACACAGGTTCAAGTCCTAACTCAGCAATCATTAGTTTTGTGACCTTGGGGGGCGGGAGGGAAGCAAATTTTTATTGAACATCTATTATGTGCAGACACTATATTAGACATAGAGGACACTGGTGAACAAGATAGTCCCTGTCTAAGGAGGCTAGGAGCCTATCACAAGGCCCCACCCTGGGTCTCAGTCTCTTCACCTAAATGGCAAATAGGTGGGGCCAACTGATCTCTCTGAAATTCTACAACAGGAATTCAAAATAACTGTGCTAAGCTCACTTTATGAAGGAAGTCTATGATGTGACTCAGAACTAAACAGCAGCAGAGAATACGAAGTAAAAAAATCACTGTTCCGTCAGCCCTCTTTTCCATATGCATGTTTGGGTGATGGGCCTGCATGCAGAGCTGCCTGTAATGCTCTCTGCCAATGCAGAATAACATGGAGTGGAAAGATACATCATGCAACTGGACAAAGGAAATTTCAGTGGAGTAAGTGCAATTACTGCCAATGAATGCATTAAAAAGTACATTATTATACCTTAGCTGAGCCCCCAACTCTTGCGAAAACTTGTTTATACATGTAAAACCAAACAGGAGCTGAAAGTGGAAGGAGAGAAAAGCAATTTTCATTGAGGAGACAAAATATACTTGCTGAAGTAGAAGAAGCAGTTCTACTTTGAAAGAAGTAGTTTGAGATTCATTTCCACTTTAGCACCTAAAACAATAACAGCTACACAGATCAGGATCATAAGCATCAATGAGAAAGACAAGACAAGAAGAAAAAGCATTAATGAGAATATGTCAGTGGGAAGAGAGTGTTGACCTAACTTCCTGAAAAGTTGAAAACTGCTTTTCAGTTCCAAATAAAATGTTCACTCACTCCACTTCCACAAGGGAAAGGAGGCCACATATGTTCACCAGTGAAACTGCACAAGCTGCTTTGCTATGAAGTGAAGTGAAATGAAAGTCGCTCAGTCATGTCCAACTTTTTGTGACCCCATAAACTATACAAAGTCCATGGAATTCTCCAGGCCAGATTACTGGAGTGGGTAGCCAGATCTCCCCAACCCAGGGATTGAACCCAGGTCTCCCACATTGCAGGAGGATTTTTTTACCAGCTGAGCTACAAGGGAAGCCCAAGAATACTGGAGTGGGTACCTTATCCCTTTTCCAGTGGATCTTCATGACCCAGGAATCGAACCGGGGTCTCCTGCATTGCAGGCAGATTCTTTACCAACTGAGCTATCAGGGAAGCCCCTGCTTTGCTATAACAATGACAAATACTATAGAGTCTCATAAGAGATGTGAACAAATGGTGATGTATTGAGCACCAAAAGGAAAACTGCAAAAATATAAATTGAGTTTCTGGTTAATACATTCACCTTTTAAAATTTTCTAGAATTTTAATAACCATCTATGTTCATTCATTCAACAGTTGTTTATTGAGCATAACTCTGTACTACACACTACTCTCAACACTAGGGATAAAGCAGTGTATACAGTCCAGACATTGCTTCCATGGATCTGACATTCTGGTCTGGGTTCCTGGCCAAAAAAAGAATTAAAATGTAATGTCAAAGAGTGGGTAGCTGTATGAAAAAAACAGAGCAAGTTTCAGAGAACAGAGAATAATTAATTATGGAGGCTATGGTTTTTCAAAGGGTTGTCAGAGAGAACCCCTTTGAAGAAATGACATCTGGGTCGAAGCTTCCATGAAGTATTTGCCATCTGGTTCTCATATTTTTCCATTTTCTATTTTTGTTTTCTTTACTGTATTCTGGCTTGGTCTTCTGGGAAATATCATGGTAAGATGGAAGGAGCACAAACACTAGCTGCTCTGTTATTTCAGGGAAGGAATGAGCTCTCTGAGCACCACTTTCCCCATCTAAGAAGTTAGGAGAATTAAAAAAGATAAAGAACACAGAATACCCAGAACAGGGAGCAAAACAGAATCATCTACTTCTCCCTTTCTGTTCTTCTTATAGATAATCCATTATTTAAAATACAATTGGAGAGACTTCCCTGACAGTTCAGTGGTTAAGACTCTGCCTTCCAATGCAGGTGACATAGGTTCAATCCCTGGTCAGAGAACTAAGATCCTACATGCTGCAGGGTGTGGTCAAAAAATTTAAATTAATAAAAAAAAATTGTTAAAAAAAAGAATTGGATTGAGGGTAGAATAGGAGGCTATATGCAATCAAGAACAAATCACTGTGAAAGCCAGAAGTAAAAAAAAAATTTTAATAAAATAAAGCAAAATATGATAGCAGGAAGGATTCTTGGAAATTACATACTTCAGCATCATCAATTTACCAATAAGAAAAATAAAAGGCCTCAAAGATGAAGGAAAAACCTCACAGCTGTCATCCTGCCACAGAGTAGTTCTACCAAGAATTCTGTTACACTAGTGTTTTTCAAATTTTCACCTGTGAAACTTTTTCAGATGAAAGCTTACCAAACAGTCCAATACAAGAAACAGATAAAAAAGAGCAGGTGAGCTCTGCCAACTCCTTGAAGAGAAAGACAAAGAATGAACAAATGATGCTGTGATGACAAAAGAGAAACCATGGAAGAAAACTCAGGGAAATTCCTTAAAAAAATATGAAAGGTAACAGAAACCCCTAAGCAGGTCCCCCCAAAATTGTTAGATCTCTTTCCTCTATCACCTGGAAAAAAGGGAAAGTGAAAGTCACTTGCTCGTGTCTGACTCTTTGTGACCCCATGGACTATACAGAATTCTCCAGGCCAGAATACTGGAGTAGGTAGTCGTTCCCTTCTCCAGGGGATCTTCTCAACCCAGGGACCAAACCCAGCTCTTCCACATTGCAGGTGGATTCTTTACCAGCTGAGCCACAAGGGAAGCCCAAGAATACCGGAGTGGGTAGCCTATCCCTNGACCCCATGGACTATACAGAATTCTCCAGGCCAGAATACTGGAGTAGGTAGTCGTTCCCTTCTCCAGGGGATCTTCTCAACCCAGGGACCAAACCCAGCTCTTCCACATTGCAGGTGGATTCTTTACCAGCTGAGCCACAAGGGAAGCCCAAGAATACCGGAGTGGGTAGCCTATCCCTTCCCGACACAGGAATCGAACCAAGGTCTCCTGCATTGCAGGCAGATTCTTCACCAACTGAGCTATCAGGGAAGCCTTGGATTAAAAAACACAACATATATCAAAGATAATTTAGGCATATATCAAAAATAATTAGTAATTTAATTACTAATCCATTCCATTCCTTTTTTCGTGGTCATTACATGTTCAGTTTTTTTGTTCACTTTTATTTCTTTTCCTCGATTCTGGATTCATGTTCTTTTCTGTCACTTGCTTCCCGGACCCCAGATATTTTCTTTCTAGCACCCATGTCAGCCCAGTCACCCTCCCTTCTTACCTCTAGCTTGTTCTCACTCAGGGAAGATCACTATTGTGATAGTATTCCCATTAAGTTCTGTTGAAATGACCAAAAATGTCTGTAATTTACTCTCAGCATCTCCAGTCACTAAAGAACCAGTGTGGGAAGTTCCATGGTGGTCCAGAGGTGGGAAACCTGCCTGCCAACGCAGGCAGCACAGGTCTGATCCCTGGTCTGGGAAGATTCTGCATGCGGCAGGGTTAAGTCAGCCATGCGCCACAACTCCTGAGCCCGTGCTCTGCGACAAGAGAAGCCACCGCAACGATAAGCCCATGCTCCACCCTCGGAGAGTAGCCTCCACTCCCCCAGCTAGAGAAGAGCCCACGTGCAGCAACAAAGACCTGTGTCAGCCAAAAAATTTTTTTAATTAAAAAAATATTTAAATAAAATAATAATTATTTTTTAAAGAACCAATGTGCTCAGCTACCTGTTTCCAAGCCAGCTCCTAAGAATGAAGAGTTGAGGCAGACAGGCAGCTGCCCCCAGACTGGTGAACAGAATGTGAATCGAGTATGCGCTATGTGGTGGAAAGCAGGCTGAACATCTGCTACTCACCCATTCAACAAACAGGTACTGTACCCTGCCATACATCAGTTACCCTGCCAGGTGACAGAAACACAGAGGTTGGAAGGTGTTCTGCTTCCACATCTAGGAGAAGCAGTGCACCCATCTAAACTACAAACAGTAGCACGTATTTTAACTTTAGTAACAATAAAAGGAAGCACAGAGAAGATGACGGTGACACGGCCTGTGAGCTGCTCCTGCATACGACACACCGATGTGAATTTCATAAGCTTCAAACAGCTGTGTATGTCAACATGCTCTCTCAACGCACAGGCTTTTCTGCCCCAAATTAGTGGCACAATAAACCTTCATAATCAGTGGGTTTTGAGGAAAGCCCTTTACTCAGTAATGTTAGGAAATGATTCCTTGACGTGAATATTTTCTACAACCAAAAGGACAGAAAACCACACTTCTACTATCCCACTCCTGGTCCATCGGAATCTGCCCATCACTCTGAGGACGTGAGGTCCCCTGATGTGGGGCAGTGAGGAGATTCATCACCTTTGTCCCTTGTTTCTCACAAACAATTAATACAAGCACCACAAGATTTACAAGAAGGAGGCTCATGTTTAAGACCTTTAACAAAACAATGTTCAAAGGACCAACCTTCGCAAGATCCAGCAAATAAATGTAATTCTTTTAAAAATTTTATTTATTTTAATTGAAAGGTAATTACTTTACAATATTGTGATGGTTTTTGCCATATATCAACATAAATCAGTCACAGGTATACTGAGTCTGAGTTGCTGAGCGAGGGCACAAGGTTACATCTAAAGAGAAGGCTGACTTTATGCTTGGAGAGTGAAAGAGAGCAAGATACAGGCTGTTTTGTCACCTGTTAAATGTGAACAAAATACCACAGGACTGTTAACAACAGCAAATGAAGAAACTACATTAAAAAAGCAACTGGCACAATGCCTGGTACACATGTAAGTAAGCATTAAATGTTTCCAAGAATAATAATATCATATAATAATATTATTATCATAATTATTAGGTAGAGGAGTGAAAGAGTGTGAAGGATAGATCAGAGATCTTATAGGAAAGAAGAAAACACTGAGAGGAAAGAAATGAGAAAGATGTCATAGGGATGTAAATGGAAAGATTAACAACATTCAAGACATACCAATCCTAGAAAAAGAAATAATCCCCAAAGCTGAAAAGTTTTGACATGTGCTCTACCCATCTAGTATACATTGTGAGATCTAAATAAAATAATACATAATATAAAATTAACATGCTACCTATTAATATATACTACTGGCACTACGGTAACAACTAAAATGTCAGGAAAGCACAACATACTGAAAACACACATGTCCATGGTTTCTGATCCACAAATGTGAGTTAAATGTCTGGCTAGAATTTCTAACAATAAAACCAGGGCATCACATGATAGAATTCAGCTGTGGTGATTACAGACCATGAACTAGAGTTTATCTTTTTTCTGTGAATATTAAAAAATCACAACTGTTGCCTACTCTGCTTGTGATCGCTTTTGAGTAAGTTTGAACCAGGGTCCCATTCTGACTATGAGATAATAAGCAGTAGATGCTAAAGAAATGTCTCCCTGTAGTAAAGCGTGTGCTTCTGAGTGGGCTCAGCTGTGTTTCTTTGTGACCGTATGCGCTGCAGCCCGCCAGGCTCCTCTGTCCAAGGGTTTTTTCCCAGCAAGAATACTGGAGCAGGTTGCCATTTCGTCCTCCAGGGGATCTTCAGATTCTTTACCACTGAGCCACTGGGGAAGCCCTATAGTATAGCTAATACTGGGCTATAAGGCCACTCATTTTCATGCCTGATTTGTTTGCTCAAGCCTGTTGCATGCAAAGTGCCTGTCCTGGGCTCAAAGGGAAAATCAGCCATGGTGACCCTTGTGGTCTTCTCTCCAAAGTCTAAAATTTGATTAGGACCCTGAAGAAACTGTTTCAGCATCAAAAAGGACAGAAAGGAAAGTCCACCAAAAATTAGACCTTCGTTTGACTGTGAAAGCAGAGATGAAAGGAACACTACTGTTGATGAAAAAAATATACATCCTATAAAAGCATAGGGACTAAGTCAAACTCGAAAAATTTATCTGCCTGCAATTCCCTCTTTAAACCAGCAGAGCCGGAGTCACAGTCACAGTTATGCGAGGTCCATCAAGCAACTGTTTCCCCCTCCTCTTCTTCTTCTGTCCTTCACAGCTCATGTTACCCATCCAAGTTTCAACCACTTTCAAGAAGAAAAACCACCATCAAGATAAAAGCACACGATTCCTATACCTCACAACAGTAATACTCATTTCCTCAGGCAAAAACATTTCCAAGCAAGCCCAGGACACAGAGAGACTGTGGTGTATACTTGTACAAACATACACACATATATTTTTGCAGACATGGGAGGGAACATAGAAAAGAGGTGGAAAAGCAGTAACACCAAAGAGTCTTATCAAAAAAGTCCAATTTCTTTAAGCTCAGTGTAGGAGGTCACAGGGCCTCCGTCACCTCGAAGAATAAAATTTTTTCTAACCCAATACACTATATGTAAAAAATATAGATATTTTTATAGAGACCACTAATTCCTGCTTTTGTGTATGAAAAAAATAAACACTACTGATAATGTTATGGAACATGTAAAGGAGCATAAAAAGTAACAAATTCTGTTTAAACTTGAACTAGTTAAATACTTTAAAGAAAACAGAACTAGAATTTTTTTAAAAATTTGCAAATGAATATTAAAGAGCACCAACTGCTACTTGTGTTGTCATAATTAATTATTAAATATAGGCCTTTGATAAAAGAAATGCAAATAAGTTTAATGTACATCCACCTAAAATATTATACAAAATTAGTGATACCTGTGATGACAATGACAGAAACAAGAAAAAAACACTCAATATAATGATAACTTTTGAAAAAGAAAAACAGGCAAGAGCCAGATTACATATTCATTATGTTACTTGGCCATATTAAAAACCAACCCTGGGATTTCTTTGGAAGAAATGACGCTGAAGCTGAAACTCCAGTACTTTGGCCACCTCGTGAGAAGAGTTGACTCATTGGAAAAGACTCTGATGCTGGGAGGGATAGGGGGCAGGAGGAAAAGGGGACGACCGAGGATGAGATGGCTGGATGGCATCACAGACTCGATGGATGTGAGTCTGAGTGAACTCCGGGAGATGGTGATAGACAGGGAGGCCTGACGTGCTGCGATTCATGGGGTCACAAAGAGTCGGACACGACTGAGCGACTGAACTGAACTGAACTGAACTGACGGAGAAGGCGATGGCACCCTACTCCAGTACTCTTGCCTGGAAAATCCCATGGATGGAGGAGCCTGGTGGGCAGCAGTCATGGGGTCGGGAAGAGTCGGACACGACTGAGCGACTTCCCTTTCACTTTTCACTTTCATGCATTGGAGAAGGAAATGGCAACCCATTCCAGTGTTCTTGCCTGGAGAATCCCAGGGACGGGGTGCCTGGTGGGCTTCCGTCTATGGGGTCGCACAGAGTCAGACACGACTGAAGCGACTTAACAGCAGCAGCAGCAACATGTTCATAAAAACACGTATAGAAGAATACTCTTTGCAACTTTATTAATAATAACTCCATACTGGAAATAACCCAAAGTGTTATTTGCTTAGTCGTGTCCAACTCTTTGTGACCCTATGGACTATATAGCCCACCAGGCTCCTCTGTCCATGGGATTTCCCCGGCAAGAATACTGGAGTGGGTAGCCATTTTCTTCTCCGGGGGATCTTCCTGACTCAGGGATCAAACCTGGGTCTCCATCATTGCAGGCAGATTCTTTACCATCTGAGGCACCAGAGAAGCCCACAGAAATAACCAAAGGGTCCACCAACAAGAAAAGTGTGACACATATAAATAAAATATTACATAGCAATTAAAAAATAACAAATCCCTGCTACACCTAAAAACAAGGATGAATTTCAGAAACTATTCCATAGAATGAAAGTGTAACAGGAAAGAACCTTTTGTAGTTGTATTACAAGTTGATCACTAAAGGGATGTTGCCGGTAAGTTATATATAATGGCCCATCTCTGGGAACCCCGCCTTCCAGATAATGAGCATTAAGCTAAGATACCTTTGTTTAGCTCACAGGAAACATCCTGACCAGGCCCACCAGTGAATGACAGCAGGGAGGAAGAAATTAACAAATCATCTCTGGAGGCTGATGGGAACCAGGAAGCACTTGACTTTTCTCCTTCCCCTTTCAGTATAAAAGCAGCCTGAATTGTAACTCAGGCAAGATAGTTGGGCGGGCTGGCAGAGCCTTCCACCATTTTCTTGGTTTGCTAGTTTTTCCAAATAAAGTAGTTACTCCTTCTTTCAACAACTCTTCTCTGGAATCATTGGCCTGTTGTGCAGTGAGCAGTAAGAGCATGGACTTGGTAACAGATTTCATTGGGCCAGTCAAGGAGCCTTGCTGCTTGTGGCCAGCCTATTCCAGTTGCGGGATTCTCAAGTCAGGCCCTAGCAGCAGCAGCAGCAGCAGCAGGGACTACCTGTCCTGAGCATCTGCCCTTCAAAGTTCCCAAAAGAGGCCCCACTGCTCTCCAGCACTTGACAGTTGGAAAAAGAAATCAACAAGCCACTGGGCTCCATGCAGTAAGGTAAGTCACTCTGGTGTGTTCAGCCAGAAACTTTATTTCCTTTCTGTCTGGGGCTTTTTCTCTGGAATAAGCCAATTTGTTTTGTATTTAAGTGGGGCACCACGTTGGAGAGAGGAAAGAGTTGTTGGACTCTTAATCAAAGACTTGTGAACCAGCTTGTTTCTTTGGATACACACATTTGTGTGTGTCATTTGTGTTTAAATGACTGCCCTAATGAAACCTACCTACAGAACAGAATCAGATTCACAGACATAGGGAACAGGCTTGTGGTTGTCAAGGGGGAGGGGGATGGAAGAGGGATAGACTGGGAGTTTGGGATTAGCAGATGCAAACTAGTATATGGAGAATGGATAAAGAACCAAAGTTCTACTGTATAACACAGGGTTGTTTTGTTGCTGTTCAGTAGCTAAGTTGTGTCCAACTCTTTGTGATCCCATGGATTGTAGCTAGCCAGGCTCCTCTGTTCTCCGGGTAAGAATACTGGAGCAGGTTGCCATTTCCTTCTCCAGTGGATCTTTCTGGATCAGGGGTTGAACCCGAATTTCCTGCACTGGCAGGCGGATTCTTTACTGCTGTCACGAGGGAGATCCCATAACACAGGGAACTATATTCAGTACTCTGTGATAAACTATAATGGAAAAGAAAATTAAGAGTGTGTGTATATATATATTATATATATATATAACTGAATTGCTTTGCTGTACAGAAGAAATTAACACAACATAGTAAATCAACTCTACTTCAATAAAAAACAAAGAATTTAGAATGGAAAAAAAAAATGGGAAGGTTTCAACTATCTCTAAAGAAAGTCCTCTGAGACACAGTTTGGATAAAAGATCTGCCTACAGCTATGAACCCCTGGGTGAGAAGAAAGTGATATTTTATTATAACGATGTGTGGCCACAGGACCTGTTAGGATCTCCAGGAGGGGCTGAGGCAGGGTTATCTCGGGTCCCTGTGCACGATGGACTGCTACCCTTGCTGTGTTAACTACATCATTTATGGTCTCCTGTGACACTGGTATAAATAAAACTTCAAGACCACAACTTAAGTTTATTTAAGATTCTGATAGTTCTTCGGTTTTTTATTTTGTTTCATTTTGTTTGGTACTGTTTATACATTAACAGCCAAGTCAGTTTTGTGATACTTAAAACTTCTACTGATGTCAAAGGGAGGAAAGGTGCCAAGGGAAAAAAAAAAAACAAAAACAACCTATCCCCGAATTAGAGTGGGATATTCTGAGGAAGAACAGAAAGGTCCCACTTGGCTCCTAAGATGACCAAAAGCTACAAATAGATGTGCTTTTTCTAGAAATATTAGTAAAAACAGTTTAGCCTTTTGGACAGGTGACCCTGACTTGTCCCATCTGCCAGAAACCCAATGTGAATCCAACCTCTTTTGTAACTTATGGGTTTTACATTGTTGTACCTCATTCATGTTTAAAATTTTGGAATGGGAACTAGGAGGTACCTGTGTCAGTGTGTTTGTACATGTGTTACAGATGTGTGACACTGCCAAAATTAATTTGTAAAACAGCTCTAAGTAACTGGCTTAAGGAAATGGCAACCCACTCCAGTACTCTTGCCTGGAGAATCCCATGGACGGAGGAGCCTGGTGGGCTACAGTCCACGGGGTCACAAAGAGTCGGACACGACTGAGTGACTTCACTTAACTCACTTATAAATACTGAAATTAAAAAAAAAAAATTCTGTCCAGAATGAGTTTCAGGTTCACATGATCCAGGAAATATTTAGTATTGAATTAATCTCATATTAGACTTAGCTTAAGCTTGTTGGTTGAGACAAATGTCTTTAGTCATCAGATGCAATACTTTTATTATACCTACTTTTAAAATCAAATAAGACCTTAGTTGTTTGTCAGCAAGAAAAAAAAAAACATAGACAGTGCTTTTAAGTCAATGAAATAGAGGTAAATAAGTAAACAGTTGTGGGTAAACTCTATAGGAATATTGTTTTGGGAATGCCTATCTACAACAGTCTCTCCAGACTTTTGTACTTGAAACTAAGTTGTAAGACAGGACTGAATTAAGAAAATAAATCTTACAGGTAAAGTGATATAAAACCTGAATTTGGTTCTCTACAAAGACAAAAGTTTTCTTAAAATATTGAACTGCTTTCAGTAATTGTTTCTTGAAGTGATGTGAATTTGCCATTGAGATCTTTTATCACTGTTTAAAATTTTTAAGTTTGATATTTTTGACAAACTTCCCGAAGATCAAGTTCTTAGTGAGGTTTATTTGACATCTGATTGACTTTGGGCTTTTCTACAAGGTCTCTGAACCATCTCAAATTACTTCTCTCTCCATCTCAGAGAGAGGAATACTAAAGTAACTGGGCTTATCTGGTAAGTTGAACTGCATAGGAGGCATTATTAAATGAGTGGTGAGAAAACTTAGACTGCATCAAATGAGGTGAAAGTTAAAATACATATTCTAGAAGTCATATGGAACTCCCCAAATCCTGGTATCCTGATAAATAATATCAGTCATAATTTTAGTAATTATCTTAATTTGTCATAGCAGTAATCAAGTTTCTGTTCAACAGCACTGTAATCCCAGTTGGTTAATGCCAAAGCAAAAAGGCACCCTTTTAACAGTGAGATGACTAGTTGCTATCTGTGGTATTACAATGGCTTTTGAATGATTCTGCAGCTATTTTTGTGAAGAAGCAGGGAAGAAAGAAATCCTTCATGTGAAACACTTGTACTATGATCAGGGAAAATAAGACAAGGAAAGGAGAGTGAGGACATGTTGCTTCAAACCTTAACTCCGCTGGCTGAGCTAGCTGTCCCAGCCGTTGTGATGGTTATACCGATATGCCACCCCTTCTATTAATATTGCCTTCTGTTCCTATCCAGCCTTGGTTCCTGGCACTGGGATTTAGGGATCAATTAGAAAATCCTGTGTTAGTTTCTGGGGCACAGGAAATGTGTCTGGTATCATTAGCTAAGACCTGACAGGGCATCCAGTTGGAGCCAGGAGCCACTTCTGAAACAGGGCAATTTTCCTTAAACCATTATCTTATAGGGTCCTAAATGTAAATACCCACTCAGCAGTGCTTCTCAGACTTGCTTAATTGGAAGGATCACAACCTTCCTCATAGGGAGGATTCCATACACCTGAAGCCCATTTGGCAGCAGCAATAGCTGAACCAACTGGGAGCCCAGTGAGGGAAGAAGGCCTTCACTACAGGACTACTTCATAGTGCATCCTGGCAGGGCTCTGAAAGAGGAAACAAAGCAAAAGTTTTGAACAAAATTTTTAAAATTCAACAGAACAAATGAAGACCTCTCTGAACTTCTGGAAGGGGTTTATCAGGCCTATAGACATCATAATAATGCAGATCCCGAGGCCCTTGAAAATAGTAGAATGGTAAATTTGACCTTCTGTGGCTAAGTGCCACAGATACCAGGAAAAAGGACAAAAACTAGATAGTATATTTGGAATGAACTCTTCCCAAGTGGTAGATGTTGCTTTTAAAGTGTTCTTTTTTGGGTGTTAGTTCTAAAAGGTCTTGTAGGTCTTCATAAAACCGTTCAGCTTCAGCTTCTTCAGCATTACTGGTTGGGGCATAGACTTGGATAACTGACACTGAATGGTTTGCCTTGGAGACGAACAGAGATCATTCTGTCGTTTTTGAGATTGCATCCAAGTACTGCATTTCAGACTCTTTTGTTGACCATGATGGCTACTCCATTTCTTCTGAGGGATTCCTGCCCGCAGTAGTAGATATAATGGTCATCTGAGTTAAATTCACCCATTCCAGTCCATTTTAGTTTGCTGATTCCTAGACTGTCGATGTTCACCCTTGCCATCTCTTCTTTGACCACTTCCAATTTGCCTCGATTCATGGACCTGACATTCCAGGTTCCTATGCAATATTGTTCTTTACAGCATCGGATCTTGCTTCTATCACCAGTCACATGCACAACTGGGTATTGTTTTTGCTTTGGCTCCATCCCTTCATTCTTTCTGGAGTTATTTCTCCACTGATCTCCAGTAGCATATTGGGCACCTAACGACCCGGGGAGTTCCTCTTTTGGTATCCTATCATTTTGTCTTTTCATACTGTTCATGGGGTTCTCAAGGCAAGAATATTGAAGTGGTTTGCTATTCCCTTCTCCAGTGGACCACATTCTGTCAGACCTCTCCAATATGACCCCCCCCAACTTGGGTTGCCCCAGAGGCATGGCTTAGTTTCATTGAGTTAGACAAGGCTGTGGTCCTAGTGTGATTAGATTGACTAGTTTTCTGTGAGTATGGTTTCAGTGTGTCTGCCCTCTGATGCCCTCCTGCAACACCTACCATCTTACTTGTTTTCTCTTACCTTGGGCGTGGGGTATCTCTTCACGGCTGCTCCAGCAAAGCACAGCCACTGCTCCTTACCTTGGACGAGGGGTACCTCCTTACTGCCGCCCTTCCTGACCTTCAGCTAGAATTATGGTTGACCACACTTTATTATGGCATATCAGATTTATATGAACTACACATAATTTTAGGATATCTATATTAGTAACATCCACCATGCAGCATAATCTGAGAAGATTTATCATCCCTTCAACAGTACTTCCTATGTAGCTTAACATATCCAATGAACCCAGGTAGTTTGCTAGCTCGCTGGGATGTTTCAGGGGCCCTCTGAAGCATTCCAAAGGAAGCTAGAAGTCAAGTTATTTAGGAAGTTTTGTCAACAAATATAAAAAGGGATTATAATACTTAGTCAGATAAAATCATGTAGATCACTGGCAAACCATATATTCACTTAGCCAAAATAACAAAGATTTCAAAGGTAAACATAGAACAGATCACTTCAGAGGTAAAGAAACTTAAAATACATTATCCATCTCAAGTTTTCCTGAGATGTTGAGCTGCCACCCTTATGGCAGAAAGTGAAGAGGAATGAAAAAGCCTCTTGATGAAAGTGAAAGTGGAGAGTGGAAAAGTTGGCTTAAAGCTCCACATTCAGAAAACAAAGATCATGGCATCCGGTCCCATCACTTTATGGGAAATAGATGGGGAAACAGTGGAAACAGTGTCAGACTTTATTTTTTCTGGCTCCAAAATCACTGCATATGGTGATTGCAGTGATGAAATTAAAAGACGCTTACTCCTTGGAAGAAAAGTTATGACCAACCTAGATAGCATGTTGAAAAGCAGAGACATTACTTTGCCAACAAAGGTCCATGTAGTCAAGGCT
>SJYX01004665.1:389180-425976 GCA_006410675.1 Oreotragus oreotragus
GATGGCATCACGGACTCGATGGATGTGAGTCTGAGTGAACTCCGGGAGATGGTGATGAAAAGGGAGGCCTGGCGTGCTGAGATTCATGGGGTTGCCAGGAGTCGGACATGACTGAGCGACTGAACTGAACTGATAGGGAACAACAATAGGAGAAGATACAAATTGAAAACACGACTCCTTTGGCAGTGGCACTGGATTTCCAGAAGGCAGTCACTCGCCATGGGGGAGAGAATAGTGTGCTTACTGTAAGGCAGAGAAACATGGAAAAACAGTGCTAGGCTAAAACAGAAGAACAATAAAAGACAAGTCTCTTTTAGTAAAGAGAGGAACACCCGAAATGAAGAGGCCCAGGGGCTCTTGAGATGCTTAATTCCACACAGGAGCCCCAGGTAAAACTGACCCTGGGGAATGAGGGATTAATTTTTGATAGACCTCACCCTGAAGTTTTTCACTGGAATAGCCTGAGATAAGATCCCACCAGAACACACTTTAAGTCTACAGATGGCGTGCATGAAAACCCCAGAAAAGGAGACAGAGCTCTCTCCTCCAAGGTCTTAAAAACAACCCAAAGACTGCTGTCAAACCTTCCCAGATAAGGACCAAACACAGGAACCTGCCCCACTGAGGACTGAAACAGACTTTACTCAAATGCCCTGAACAGTAATGAATTTCAGGTAACTTGCTAGTGTTTCTGTGGACACTTTATCAAGATAGTGCTCAGTGCGCAGTCACTAAGCCATGTCTGACTCTTTTGCCACCCGTGGACTGAAGCCCACCAGGCTCCTCTGTCCATGGAATCTTCCAGGCAAGAGAACTGGAGTCGTTTCCATTTCCTGCTCCAGCGGATCTTGACCCAGGGATCGAATCTCTTGTGACTCCTGCACTGGCAGGTGGATTCTTTACCAACACCCCACCTGGGAAGCCCTTTTTCAGGATGGGTGGAAGCATATCCAAACTGGACAGGAAATCTCTGAAGTGGTTAAAGTCCTTAGGGAAATTATCCCCTAATTTAGATTAAGGCGTTAAGCTACATTGATCTGGAGACCACAATAAACAGGAAATACCAAGAAAATGAATCTTACATTAAAAAAAAAGTCACTAAAATGTTATCAACAGACTAGTTTGGGATGAGGCATTGCCAGTTGCCCTGCTACAAATCAGTGGTTCCCAGAAGCAGGCTTAAATTAAGCCTCTTTACAACATTGTATGGCCATTCCAGGTGCCTGCCCAGGCAGTAGCCTCTGTCAGTGCTAGAACACCTAACAGTTGCTAATTACATTAAAACTTTGGGCACTATACTGTTCATGAGTTTGCCTCTAACAGGTCTGCCTATCCAACTGAAGTAGATGGTATTAATAATTCTACTGTGGCTGGAGAAGGGGCAATCAATCAGTTTAATTTTGAACAAACAGCACAGGAATTTAGTATATGTGTTGGGAACTGGAACCAAAACCCCAAGTTCAATTATGAGTCAGACAACACACTAAGAGGTTTCATTGGGTTCAAACAGCTATAGCTAAAAAAGGACTGACTAAAGATTCTAAGGAACATTTCATCATCTCCGTTCAACAGGAAATAGCCAGAGTGATCTTCATTCCTTTTGCCACAAGACTGTGAAATGGGCATTGATAGTGGGGGATTATAACAGGAAAGAACCTTTTTTAGTTGTATTACAAGTTGATCACTAAAGGGATGTTGCCAGTAAGCAATATATAATGGTCCATCTCTGGGAACCCTGCCTTCCAGGTAATGAGCATTAAGCTAAGATACCTCTGTTTAGCTCACAGGAAACATCCTGACCAGGCCCACCTGTGAATGTCAGCAGGGAGGAAGAAATTAACACATCCCCTCTGGAGGCTGATGGGAACCAGAAAGTGTCTGACTTTACTCCCTCCCCTTTTGGTATAAAAGAAGCCTGAATTCTGATACTGGCAAGGTGGTTTTTTGGGTGTAAGTCTACTATCTTCTCAGTTTGGTAGCTTTCTGAATAAAGTAGCTATTTCTTGCCCCAACAACTCATCTCTCAATTTATTGGCTTGTCCTGTGGCAAGAGTATGAATCTGGACTCTAAGAAACCAGAAACAGAAAATATTCTAAAATTTCATTCATATGAAGTTTAACAATAGAAAAAATTAATCTAAGATGATAGAAGTGATTAACTCTGGAACAGGCATAGAAATTAGGAAGGGAACCCTAAGGGGTGCTGGACATGTTCTATATCTTAATCAGGGTGGTGATGAGAAGGGTGTTTTTATGCAATAAGCTGCTGCTGCTGCTGCTGCTAAGTCACTTCAGTCGTGTCCGACTCTGTGTGACCCTATAGACGGCAGCCCACCAGGCTCCCCTATCCCTGGGATTCTCCAGGCAAGAATACTGGAGTGGGTTGCCATTTCCTTCTCCAGTGCACGAAAGAGAAAAGTGAAAGTGAAGTCACTCAGTCTGTCCGACTGTTAGCGCCCCATGGACTGCAGCCCACCAGGCTACTCCGTCCATTGGATTTTCCAGGCAAGAGTACTGGGGTGGGGTGCCATTGCCTTCCCCATGCAATAAGCTATTGAGCTATATTTTTGAAATTAGTATCTTACCTCATTTGGGCTCTATCATAAAACATCACAGACCAAGTGGCCTATGACACCAAAACTATATTGCCCATAGTTCTGGAAGTGGGAAGTTCAAGATCTGGCTGCCAGCAGAGTTGGTTTGTAGTGAGAGACTTTTTTTCCAGTTTACAGACTCCTGGCTTCTCATTGTCCCTTCACATGGGGAAAGAGGCAAGGGAGCTCTGTGGTATCTTTTCTAAGAGTATTAATTTCATTCACCAGAGTTCCATCCTCATGACCTCCAAAAGGCCTTACCCCTTAATACCATCACACTGGGCATTAGAATTCCAATATATTAATTTCCGGGGGTACAAACATTCAGACCATAGCAATTACTGTATTTTGTAGTATATAGGTTTGTAAATAATAAAAACCCCAAGAAAATAAAACTTTGGAATGGATGAATGAGCAATCTGTCAAACCCACAACATAAAAATAAACAATGAAGTTCAACAAAATCGTCAAAAACAACCTTTTAAGGGCACTGCAAATGGACCAAAGGCATAGAAAAAATTGAGAGGTTTTATTTAAGAACAGCTGCTGAATCTTAATAAGAATAGTGGGAGTCTGTAGATTTTAGCTTGGCACTTCATGCCCATTCCCTCCCCAGCTCCACAGATCAGAAGTGCTGTTGAGGTGGGCAAGTTGTGAGGATCAAAGCCCTGCTTATTCAGGACCGATTTTATTTGGAGCAGAACATGGAAAACTCCATGCCTAAGGGTGTTAAAAACAAAAGTGATCCTGATGGCAAACAAACAGGGAAGGACAACACTGCAGCTAGCCTGAAATCCCATGACTGATGAAAGTAAACAACAAACCGCAGGCCAGCCAGAAAATTAATAGGGAGATCCAGGGAAGGAAACTGGGCCTTGACATCATCTTACTCATCCCTTAATGGTAGGGAAGGCCGTTGAGACTGACACAGTTGTGCACACCCTCAGGAGAGACTGGATAAAGCCCTAGCAAGATACTGCTTCCTGTTGAGCATGAGACCTTACAAACACACACAGCACAATTTATGACAGTCCTGTAAACTGGCTGGGCTGAGTCATTCTCCAAATCATACACAGAATCTTCAGAACAAGCTGGGAGCCTTTTAAGTTAGTGGCTCAAGGTGCTCAAACAACCTCAGATCAGTGTTTGGTTAAACACTGAGCTATTTTTGACCCAGGGGAGATTCCTAGGAAGCTAGACTTAAATACATAAGCTGGAGGGGTTGTGGCTGGGGAGGTGGGGTAGGGGAGGGAGGCAGCGGTGTAGGANAAGCTGGGAGCCTTTTAAGTTAGTGGCTCAAGGTGCTCAAACAACCTCAGATCAGTGTTTGGTTAAACACTGAGCTATTTTTGACCCAGGGGAGATTCCTAGGAAGCTAGACTTAAATACATAAGCTGGAGGGGTTGTGGCTGGGGAGGTGGGGTAGGGGAGGGAGGCAGCGGTGTAAGAAGACAAGGTAGAGATATCAGTGGCCACACATTATAGAAGAAATATGCTCCACAGCATTAGTCTAGGAAACTAAAAAAAAATTTTTTTTTAAACAAGAAACCTTAGAGGTGTGAAGGATATGGATCTGAACAGAGCTGCTATGATGTATTCCCTAAAATGTGTAATTTTTAGCAAAAAATTATGAAACATGCAAAAAAAATAAAATTGGCCCATAAACAAGAAAAAAAAAAAAACAGTTAAAAGAAATGATCACTATGGGGGCACAGATGTTGGACTTAGCAGATAAGGGCTTCAAAGCAACTATTATAAATCTGCTCAAAGACTTATAGAATAAAATATGGTATCATGATTCACTAAATATAGAGTATCAATAAAGAGACAGGAATCACAAAAAAGAACCAAACTCATTAAAATGAAAGAAAATATCAATAGACAGTAACTTAAATTCACATAAAGAAATAATGCTGGTAAAGGTAATTATGTAGGTAACTGAAAGAGACTGTGAAAGTATAGTTTTTGTATTTCCTTGAGCAATTTAAAAGAACTGTATATAACAATAACTATAGAATGATATTGCAGGTCATATAACATATGAACATGTAATATAATTATAATAATGATAAACTAATAATGGTATAAAGGAAGAGGGGAGGTGATGGAGTTGCAGTGGACCAAAGAAAAGATACCACACAGGAAATAACTCAATCACACAGGAAGAAATGAAGAATAATGAAAATAGTAAACAAATAGGTTTATACCTGGACTTCCCCGGGGCTCAGATGGTAAAGAATCTGCCTACAATGCAGAAGACAAGGGTTTGATCCCTGGGTCAGGAAGATCCCCTGGAGAAGGGAATGGCCACTCACTTCAGAATTTTTGCCTGGAGAATTCCATGGACAGAGGTGCCTGGCAAGCTATGGTTCATAAGGGCATTATAGTCCATAGGGTAACAAAGAATCAGACACGGCTAAGCAGTGAACACACACACATATAGGTATGCATGCTTCTTCCTTTCAGTCTTAACTTTATAAAACACAGATTGTATAACCCAGGAACATTGTTGGGTTTACAAGTTTTATATATACAATATATATGATAGTAGTAGCACAAAGCAGGGTGACAGGGACCTATACTGAAGTAAAGTTTGTATATATCGCTATAATAAAGTTAGTGTTAAACTAAAATAAATTACAAGGTATGATACATACTTTAAATGCTAGGGCAAAAACTTGGAAAATTATATAGTGAAAACAAGCAAAAATTAAAATGATATGCTAAAAACACTTTTTAATACAAAGCAGATAGTAAAGAATGAACAATGGAGAAAAATATCAAAATGGATACATAAATCTAACCATATCTTTCATAACATTAAATATGAGTGGATTAAAATCTCAACTAAAAGGTAGACTGCATTTTAAAAAATGCAAGTAGATGGGACCTGTAAGAGGCACACGTTAGATTCAAATACAAAATGAAAGAAAAATAATTTAAAAATAAATACAAAGCAAGCAATAAGCATAAAAGAACTGGAGAGAGTATATACTATCAGAAAAAATAGTTTAAATCAAAAGATTTACTAGAGACACAGGGAGTCGTTTTATACTGATCAGTCAGTCCATCAAGAGAATAAACCATTTATATGCATATACACATCCAACAACAGAGCTACAAAATATATGGGGCAAACACTGACAGAACTGTATGGAGAAACTGACAGCTCAGCAATGATAGCGGGTGCTTTCAATACAGACAGAAGAGCACACAGGAAATCAGTGACTGACCTAACTGACACATATGGAGCACACTACTCAGAACTGACACATATGGAGCACACTACTCAGAACTGACACATATGGAGCACACTACTCAGAACTGACACATATGGAGCACACTACTCAGAACTGATATATATGGAGCACACTACTCAGAAAACAGTACGCATTATTTTTAGGCACAAAAATACATGCACCAAATTAGATAATATGTTAAGGCCATAGAATAACTATCAATAAATTTAAAAGGATTTAAATCACAAAAATTGTATTTTCTGTATTTCTAGTTAAATTAGAAATCAAAACAAAAGAAAATCTGGCAAATCCATGGATACTCTGAAAGAGCTCAACATACTTATAAATATCCCATTACGCAGAGAAGTTCTCACACAAAATTTTAAAATATTTTGAACTGAACGAAAACAAACCTACAATATATTTAGATTTATAGGCTTAGCTAAAGTGATATAAATACTTATGCTAGAAAAAAAATAATCAAACCAGTAACAGAAGCTTCCATCTTATAAAAACTAGAGCATGAGCACCAAAAGGGACTGTGGTGACTGTTACATTGTAAAAAACTCACTTAATTATGTGTTTAACATGTGTTCATTTTATACATTATACTTCAACAGTGTGGTTTAAAAATAAGTTTATGTACCTTGCTTTATGTCCTTGGATATGTTCCAGTGTTTTTTGGTTTATAGTGTATGGGAACATGAATTATGTCTTGGTTTATAGTACATGGAAAATTGAATTGCTTCTTGGTTTATAGTCTATGGGAACTTGAATAGAATCTTAATTATGCTGAATTGGTTCACAGTGCTTTCAGTTCTACTATGTCCGTCTACTTTTCTGTCTATTCATCTATTAATTTTTGAGAGTTTGATATTAAAACTCCAACTAAAAATCTTAATTAATCTACTCTAAAATAATTGTAATATATAGTGGAACTATATGTAACTTTTTTCTATACTTTCCAAGTCTCCTGAAATGTTTCACCATACTTTCACAATTTAAAAATAAAGAAGATTCCCTAAAAAAAAATAATAAATAAAGATAAGTAACAAGGATATACTGAATAGCACAGGGAGTTATGGCCATTGGCTTAAAATAACTTTCAAAGAAGTATAATCTGCAAAAATACTGATAATGCTGTATATCTGAAACAAATATAATATTATATATCAACTATAAATATATTTTTTAAAAGTACATGTAAAAATGACTATAAAGAAATAAGCCAAAAAAAGTCATTATGTTAAAATAGCATGGGTATTTTTTTCCTACAGTCTACTTATTTTTATTAAAAAAGAATCTTTATAATTGTTAAAATTAAAAATAAGCATTAAGTTTCCATTTTTTATGCACATTGGAGACTGCATTAAAATGTATTAAAGGGGTCTATAGACAGCCTCTAATTTAACTTCTGGCTTGAAGATAAGAATAAAATTAATTCAAAAAAAATAAGATTTTAATATAGACTTAGAGTCCCTTGGACTGCTAGGAGATCCAACCAGTCCATCCTAAAGGAGATCAGTCCTGGGTGTTCACTGGAAAGACTGATGCTAAAGCTGAAACTCCAGTACTTTGGCCACCTCATGTGAAGAGCTGACTCATTGGAAAAGACTTTGATGCTGGGAGGGATTGGGAGCAGGAGGAGAAGGGGACAACAGAGGATGAGATGGCTGGATGGCATCACCGACTTGAGGGACATGGGTACAAGTGAACTCCAGGAGTTGGTGATGGACAGGGAGGCCTGGCGTGCTGCGATCCATGGGGTCACAAAGAGTCGGACACGACTGAGTGACTGAACTGAACTGATTCTTAAATACCCTAATGGAAATAAAAATCCCAGGTAACAACCCCAACTCTTTTTGGCTTTCCTCACTTAAGAGGCTCCTTAAAGCACCTATTCATTTTAGAAGTTTCTTCCTGGTATCTAATGTCCATCACCTTTGACACAACTTCAATTCATTTCAATACAATGGATATTCTGAGATGTGTGTTTACATCCTAGTTCTATCACTGACAACACAAGGCATGTTGGTTCCAATTCTTCATCTGTACAATTGGGGAAAATGATATTTTGCAAGGACTAAATAATATAATACATAAAACATGCTCAGACTAGTATCCAGGTTATAGAAAACATTCCCTAAGCTTAAGCACATCACGAGAAACGCTGGACTGGAAGAAACACAAGCTGGAATCAAGATTGCCGGGAGAAATATCAATAAACTCAGATATGCAGATGACACCACCCTGATGGCAGAAAGTGAAGAGGAACTCAAAAGCCTCTTGATGAAAGTGAAAGAGGAGAGTGAAAAAGTTGGCTTAAAGCTCAACATTCAGAAAATGAAGATCATGGCATCCGGTCCCATCACTTCATGGGAAATAGATGGGGAAACAGTGGAAACAGTGTCAGACTTTATTTTTTTGGGCTCCAAAATCACTGCAGATGGTGACTGCTGCCATGAAATTAAAAGATGTTTACTCCTTGGAAGAAAAGTTATGACCAACCTAGATAGCATATTCAAAAGCAGAGACGTTACTTTGCCGACTAAGGTCCATCTAGTCAAGGCTATGGTTTTTCCAGTGATCATGTATGGATGTGAGAGTTGGACTGTGAAGAAGGCTGAGCGCCGCAGAATTGATGCTTTTGAATTGTGGTGTTGGAGAAGACTCGTGAGAGTCCCTTGGACTGCAAGGAGATCCAACCAGTCCATTCTGGAGGAGATCAGCCCTGGGATTTCTTTGGAAGGAATGATGCTAAAGCTGAAACTCCAGTACTTTGGCCACCTCATGCAAAAAGTTAACTCATTGGAAAAGACTCTGATGCTGGGAGGGACTGGGGGCAGAAGAAGAAGGGGACGACCGAGGATGAGATGGCTGGATGGCATCACTGACTCGATGGACGTGAGTCTGAGTGAACTCTGAGTGTTGGTGATGGACAGGGAGGCCTGGCGTGCTGCGATTCATGGGGTTGCAAAGAGTCAGACATGACTGAGCGACTGAACTGAACTGAATCCTTATGATGAAAAAACAAAGATGGCAAAATTCCTCTGAAGAAAAGAAATGACAGCAGGGTAATTGATTCAAGTTATCCAAGTCTGTGTTCCTTCATGAAAGGAATTTGGTTATTTGAAATGAACTGGATGCAGAAGAAAGGATGTTGAGGAAATAATCTAGGACATGTAATTGCTAAAAGGGGTGAGGTTGCCTCTATGGGATTCAGATCCACACTGAACAATAGCTTATACTTGTACAAGCAACAGAATCAGTTTTAATAGATGACATAAATGTTCAGCCATGTCATGGATGAATAGACATTAACATGTTCAATTGAATAAACTGGTTGCTTTGCTTTGATTAGTCCTACTTGAGTTAATTAAAATATTTTCATTTCTTCTGGTATTCATAGCTCTCTGAACAGTTTACAGAAGCTAGAGATGGATTTTTAATACTGTTTACCAACTGTAAAGTTTTGATGGACACTTTAATAATGCAATACAACAGCAAAACCTACCACTGGGAGCTATACAAGTCTCAAACCAAATTGAAAAAACAAATTACATGAACACAGCCATTTTATGTTGGCACTAACTTGAGAAAAAGGAACAGAAAAAGTTCAAAATACAGTCATTTTTATCAGTTAAATAATTTTTCAAGTGTGATAATCTTTCTTAAATTGGTATCTTACATAGTAATAAATGTTTTTGATGTTTTGTGGTTTTCTGGTTGTTATCTCAAAAGTGATAATTAGTAAAACTTACAACTACATCTAAACCTCTGTATAAACACTAAAGAATCAACATCTTTCCAAGCACTAGCAAGCCCTCAGTTCAACTGCCAGCTGCCTTGTGGAATTTCACAGGGTTTTCACCAGCTGAAGAACCAGAGAAGACTATGATCTTGTACATGAGAAAGCTCCTGAGACGTGGGATAGATTGTTTTCCTTTGGACTGGATAACCACCCATGGAGAATGCTATAGAAGAGATTCAAGCATTGAACAGAAAACTTCTGGATAAATTTTCAGAAAATTGCAACCTTGAAATGATGTTAGCTTAGTATTTTGGAGGAGACTTCCTAAATTGATTTTTTAAAATTGTTTTGAGGAAAAGGAAGAAGAGATCCAGACTGATAGACTAAGATATGAAAACAGTAAGTGACTGTTAGATCCAAAAGGAAACACTGAGTATGAAGAGTCCTTAAAAAGCTAAAATTTGAGCTATCTTATGATCCTGCAACCTCAATCCTGGGCATATATCCAGAGAAAATCACAACTTGAAAAGATTTATGTACCCCAGTGATCACTGCAGCACTATTTACAGTAGTAAAACATGGAAGCAACCTAAATGTCCATTAACAGATGAATAGCTAAAGGAGATGTGGTATATGTACAATGGGATACTACTCAGCCTTAAAAAAATGACGTAATGCCATCTGCAGCAACACGGATGGACCTAGCGACTATTATACTGAGCATAGTATATAGTAAGCTAGACAGAGAAAGACAAACACCTTATCACTCATATGCAGAATCTAAAAAAAATGATACAAATGAACTTATTTACAAAAGACAAACAGACTCACAAACATAGAAAACAAATTTATGGTTACCAAAGGGGAAAGGTGAGGAAAGGGATAAATTAGGAATTTGGGAATAACACATTATAAGCTAACACAACATTGGAAATAAACTATACTTTAATCAAAAAATGAACACATTTTAAAAATGTAAGACATTGGGGAAAAAAATTAAACACTGATTCAATACAATGGTACTCTGGTATTGTACTAAATGCTAGGTAAAATTTATTTTAAAAGGAGGGGATATCCTCTCTTAAATTCAAGACTTAACATAGAAATGGTTTATCAGGGTAAGCTTTAAGTCATTAAATAAGCTTCTTAAAACAAATGAGTAGAAATGCAGAATTTTGATTAACAGTGAAGATCAAGCCTTTTTAAAGACTAAATACAAGGAATACAAACAACTTCTCCAATGACATTAAATGTTGCATAACTTTTTTCCATAACAAATGCAAATAGAGTTCAATGTTAAATAAGGATGATATATTAACCATGAAAACCAATAATGAAAATTTCCAGAGAAATATGTATTACCATAAAGCACAGCAAAGAACATTCAAATACTTTATAAACTTGTTTGAAAAACAGATAAATGAGCACATCCCCACTCTCAACAATAAAACCTATTCTTTCGATGCTGCATACTGGCACTTGGTTTTCTCTAAACATTAGTGGGCTTTAAAAAGCAGAACCTTGGATTGCAAAATTCACGGAGCCATGTCCCAACACTGCAGTGCAATTAAGTGACTTAATGATTTGGTGCTCATAAAGTTTCTTGAGATCCTTAAATATGAATAAATTTAACTACCACAGATAGCCTTCTACTAAAGAAGGCAGGGTCATGGTTTAGTCTGTGCTATGCAACAGGAAAAATCACATTCTAATCATAAAGGTAGTCTGTGAATTCTTTAGTGCTCTCCCTTCTTTACAATAGAAAAATCAATTTTGTATGTTCCTATTGAATGTCTCCACCAATACATTCTACCTACTTCTTAAATAAACAGAAAAACCTAAGAAAGAAGCTCCATCTTCATCCACCCCTCAAACACTCATTTCTACCTTGGCTACCCACGGTTCCCAACTGATGTCTGAAGCAGCAACAGAAAGAGATGGGTAATAAAGTGATTCAGGTACTTTAATGCCCTGCCTGAGCTTCATCTTCTGTAAAATAAGATCATTTCTATCACTAATTAAATAACATGAAATATATAAAATTCGGGACATAAAAGACATAACAATAGAAATGTTAATATTAAAAATTAAACCCATGGGTCACTTAAGTTTATAATAATTAAAGATAATAATATATGAAATTGAATTAAACTATTGTTTTTGTTAATAGAATATTAGACAGCATCCACTCAAGAGTATATTTTCCTCTTGGGGAACTAACTGCCTTTAGATCCTTCTCCTTTTAAGAATACTGCAACCAAGCAGATAAAGACAAAATATGTGAAGACAAATGTCCACATCAAATGACAGGTTCGGTAGGATTCCATTTATTTGAAATTCTTGAATGGAACAGAATCTATCCTGGAAAAAATCCCTTTAGGGATCAGCTGGGGGCAAGGACTAACTGGGAGGGAACTTTTGAGGGTAATGGAAACATAAATCTTGATAGGGATTTAGATTTCACAGAGGTAAACCTCATAAAATCTCAGAGAATGTATATTTAATACTGGTACACCATGTTGTACCTGGGCTTCCCAGGTGGCGCTAGTGATGTAGAACCTGCCTGCCCATACAGGAGACATAAGAGACACCGGTTCCATCCCTGGGCAGGGAAGATCCCCTGGAGGAGGGCAAGGCAACTCATTCCAGTATTCTTGTCTGGATAATCCTATGGACAGAGGGGCCTGGCAGGCTACAGTCCATAGGCGTGAAAAGAGTTGGACCCAAGTGAAGTGACAAAGCAGGCACACTTTGTTGTATGTAAATTTTACACCAAAAGATAACTATAAGCCAAAATAAATTCTAATTAATTATATGTATGCTTAGGTATCCATGAGAAAATATCCTGGTATCTGAAATTTACTTTGGAATAAAGAAACAAACAGAAAAAGATAGAAATGTGGTAAAACAAGTGCAGCAAAATGTTAATGTGAAATTCAGGTGGTGAGTGTTGGGTATTAAGTATAAAGCTGGTTAAAACTTTGTTACATGTTTAAAATTTTCATAATGAGATGAAATAATGAGTGAGAGGGAAAAACGATAGCAGTAACTGATTCATGGTTGGTGTTTCCATCATCTCCAGTCACCACCACTCAACAGAAGGACTTATGCCCCAATATCTTTGTTTTTATTTGTTTATTTACGGCAGTGCTGGGTCTTTGCTGCTGTGAGGGCTTTCCTCTAGTTGCGGAGAGCAGTGCCCGGGCTTCTCACTGTGGCGGCTTCTCTCTTGCTCGGGAGCAAGAGCTCTAGGCGCATGGGCTTCCCTTGTTGACACATGCAGACTCTACAGTTTAGGCTCAGTAGCTGTGGTACATGGGCTTAGTTGCCCCAAGGCGTGAGCAACCTTCCAAGACCAGAAGTCAAACCTGTATCTCCTGCACTGGCGCACAGATTCCTCATTACTGGACCACCAGGCAAGTCCTGATAGCTTTCTAAAGGTCTGGCTGGAATCCCAACATTTCAGCACATCCTTACCTAACCTGCTCAGTCGTAGTGGAGTTATCTCTATTAGCTGGTGACCACCTTCTTTCAAACTTGTAAAGCAAATCACAAAGTGACATTTACCACATAACATCTAATACTGTGTCTTTCAGTCCTGTCTGTATGTTCTTCCCAGTCCAAGTGTTAAGCTTCTTTAGGGCACAGACTTTGCTCTCTATTTCTGAATATCCCTCAGTGCCTAGCACTCTGCCTGGCACAAGGCAGATATTAAAGAAACAACTAATAGCTAGTGACTCTGCCTGCCATGCAGCAGGCACAAGAGCAAGAGCTGGGAACTCCAGCTTACAGGCCACATCCAGCCCACTAATGGTCTCCGTAAGGGCCATGAACTAAATGGTTGAAAAAGGTACAAAAACATGATATTTTATGACAACTGAAAATTACAGCAAATTCAAATTTTTGTGTCCATAATAAAGTTTTACTGAAACACTATCACTTTCATTCATATATTGTCTGTGACTGTGTTATACTACAACATAAGAGTTGCGCAGTTGTGACAAAGATTTTATGGCCCACAAAGCTGAAAATATTTGCTGTTGGTGCCTTTACAGAAATGCTTGCCAACCCTTGCACTGAAGAAATTATTGACTGATTGCCGAAGAAACACACTTAACGAAATGGTTGCTATTTTGAGGCACAATTGGTCTTGAAAAAGAAAAATAAAAAGTTCATCTTTCTTAATTCTTATTCAAATCCCAAAACAAATGTTACATACAAGTTATTCCATGGTGGCGAAATAGAGCTTTTACTCTGTGGTGTCTATACAACCATATTTACAAAAGCTCTATATTTTGGCATGGCTGTCTCTTCAAGAGAACTTTTCCACATCATATATATCTCACTTATATTGGAGAATGCATGGAACAACAGTTTTGTGGATTATACAACATGTTGTTCCAGCTAATTAGTTTACCAGCAATTAAAAATAAAATCATGGCAGAGGGCCACTTGTCAATTTCACCTTGTCACAAATGTGCTTGATGCGCATTGTGTCTTAAATAAAAATGTATCACTAGCAAGGAGAGAGATGTTTTCCATTGGATTTCATTCCATCACTTGGCATAATTATTCCTGACAATTTGCCCATCAAATTTTCATCCAGAAGGAGAAAAATACTACTTTGTGTTCTCGTGATCACAAGTCTAATTGAGTGGAAAACAAATCTGTTTTAAATATGAGAAAAAGACAAGCTACTGTTTTACTCTGTTAAAAATAATATGAGGAATGAAATGACAAGAAAATATGGCAGCAAATAGTACTCTAAATTGTAGCGCTAATTTTTATCTTGACAATCACAACTTTTTTCACAAAAAGTCAAGATCATGATTTTATATGACAGTGATAAATTGCAGGTACAGGTTGTTTTCCCATTTTTGGAAAAGAGTAGGTTCTAGATGATGTCAGCTAGTGATCAGAGGGTAAGCAAAACTTGTTTGGTAGAGAAACAACTGTGCCCTGCCCCCACCAATCTACTGAGAATGAGGAAAGTACGTACCATGTTGCAATTTCAGCTGACAAGAAGCATTAGCATTATTGCACACTTTGTGAATTAGGTAATGATTTAATTAGTACCAGTCTGAATGGTCATATAATGTTGTAATTAGAAGGTTGAAACAAAAATAATTGACAGAGGTGGGGCTGGAGCTTGGTGGAAAATTAACATAACGAATAGAACAGAGGAAGAAGAAATGTGTGCCTCAGGGGCCAAGAGCAGACCTTGTGGGCATGGAGTATGGCTTTCTCTAGTGTGCACACCTCAGCCAACTTGCTGTGGCTCCAGAAAATTATGCAGTCCTCTTTTCTTTTTTAAAATTGCATTATAAGGAAGTCAGGAGCACTAAATCTTTCCTTTCCCTTTTAGCCAAAGGTTAGGCAAATTATTCTACTTTTCCACAGTTAAACCTTATTTCTATGATGGAAAGAAAAGTAAAACCCCACTTGCTTCAAAGAATTAAGTTAGGAATGATGTGGTTCTCAACAGAGGACTGCCTGGTGGCCAGCCTTGGTGGATGAATATACAGAGAAGTTCGGAGAAGGTCTATGAGGTCTATGAAACCAGATCACAAGAGCCAACAAGTTAGCTACTCTGTAACTTAACTAGCAGTTGCCTTGTTTTCTCCCAGACTCTGGACCATGGAGTAACCTGTGCATCTACAGACCTACAGACTGTCTTGCTTTTCCCTTCTAGTCTCTCATTTCTCTCTGGGTTTAAAATGGGAACCCACTCCAGTATTCTTGCCTGGAAAATCCCATGGACAGAGGAGCCTGGTAGGCTACAGTCCATGAGGNCACATGCAGACTCTACAGTTTAGGCTCAGTAGCTGTGGTACATGGGCTTAGTTGCCCCAAGGCGTGAGCAACCTTCCAAGACCAGAAATCAAACCTGTATCTCCTGCACTGGCGCACAGATTCCTCATTACTGGACCACCAGGCAAGTCCTGATAGCTTTCTAAAGGTCTGGCTGGAATCCCATCATTTCAGCACATCCTTACCTAACCTGCTCAGTCGTAGTGGAGTTATCTCTATTAGCTGGTGACCACCTTCTTTCAAACTTGTAAAGCAAATCACAAAGTGACATTTACCACATAACATCTAATACTGTGTCTTTCAGTCCTGTCTGTATGTTCTTCCCAGTCCAAGTGTTAAGCTTCTTTAGGGCACAGACTTTGCTCTCTATTTCTGAATATCCCTCAGTGCCTAGCACTCTGCCTGGCACAAGGCAGATATTAAAGAAACAACTAATAGCTAGTGACTCTGCCTGCCATGCAGCAGGCACAAGAGCAAGAGCTGGGAACTCCAGCTTACAGGCCACATCCAGCCCACTAATGGTCTCCGTAAGGGCCATGAACTAAATGGTTGAAAAAGGTACAAAAACATGATATTTTATGACAACTGAAAATTACAGCAAATTCAAATTTTTGTGTCCATAATAAAGTTTTACTGAAACACTATCACTTTCATTCATATATTGTCTGTGACTGTGTTATACTACAACATAAGAGTTGCGCAGTTGTGACAAAGATTTTATGGCCCACAAAGCTGAAAATATTTGCTGTTGGTGCCTTTACAGAAATGCTTGCCAACCCTTGCACTGAAGAAATTATTGACTGATTGCCGAAGAAACACACTTAACGAAATGGTTGCTATTTTGAGGCACAATTGGTCTTGAAAAAGAAAAATAAAAAGTTCATCTTTCTTAATTCTTATTCAAATCCCAAAACAAATGTTACATACAAGTTATTCCATGGTGGCGAAATAGAGCTTTTACTCTGTGGTGTCTATACAACCATATTTACAAAACTATATTTTGGCATGGCTGTCTCTTCAAGAGAACTTTTCCACATCATATATATCTCACTTATATTGGAGAATGCATGGAACAACAGTTTTGTGGATTATACAACATGTTGTTCCAGCTAATTAGTTTACCAGCAATTAAAAATAAAATCATGGCAGAGGGCCACTTGTCAATTTCACCTTGTCACAAATGTGCTTGATGCGCATTGTGTCTTAAATAAAAATGTATCACTAGCAAGGAGAGAGATGTTTTCCATTGGATTTCATTCCATCACTTGGCATAATTATTCCTGACAATTTGCCCATCAAATTTTCATCCAGAAGGAGAAAAATACTACTTTGTGTTCTCGTGATCACAAGTCTAATTGAGTGGAAAACAAATCTGTTTTAAATATGAGAAAAAGACAAGCTACTGTTTTACTCTGTTAAAAATAATATGAGGAATGAAATGACAAGAAAATATGGCAGCAAATAGTACTCTAAATTGTAGCGCTAATTTTTATCTTGACAATCACAACTTTTTTCACAAAAAGTCAAGATCATGATTTTATATGACAGTGATAAATTGCAGGTACAGGTTGTTTTCCCATTTTTGGAAAAGAGTAGGTTCTAGATGATGTCAGCTAGTGATCAGAGGGTAAGCAAAACTTGTTTGGTAGAGAAACAACTGTGCCCTGCCCCCACCAATCTACTGAGAATGAGGAAAGTACGTACCATGTTGCAATTTCAGCTGACAAGAAGCATTAGCATTATTGCACACTTTGTGAATTAGGTAATGATTTAATTAGTACCAGTCTGAATGGTCATATAATGTTGTAATTAGAAGGTTGAAACAAAAATAATTGACAGAGGTGGGGCTGGAGCTTGGTGGAAAATTAACATAACGAATAGAACAGAGGAAGAAGAAATGTGTGCCTCAGGGGCCAAGAGCAGACCTTGTGGGCATGGAGTATGGCTTTCTCTAGTGTGCACACCTCAGCCAACTTGCTGTGGCTCCAGAAAATTATGCAGTCCTCTTTTCTTTTTTAAAATTGCATTATAAGGAAGTCAGGAGCACTAAATCTTTCCTTTCCCTTTTAGCCAAAGGTTAGGCAAATTATTCTACTTTTCCACAGTTAAACCTTATTTCTATGATGGAAAGAAAAGTAAAACCCCACTTGCTTCAAAGAATTAAGTTAGGAATGATGTGGTTCTCAACAGAGGACTGCCTGGTGGCCAGCCTTGGTGGATGAATATACAGAGAAGTTCGGAGAAGGTCTATGAGGTCTATGAAACCAGATCACAAGAGCCAACAAGTTAGCTACTCTGTAACTTAACTAGCAGTTGCCTTGTTTTCTCCCAGACTCTGGACCATGGAGTAACCTGTGCATCTACAGACCTACAGACTGTCTTGCTTTTCCCTTCTAGTCTCTCATTTCTCTCTGGGTTTAAAATGGGAACCCACTCCAGTATTCTTGCCTGGAAAATCCCATGGACAGAGGAGCCTGGTAGGCTACAGTCCATGAGGTCACAAAGAGTCGGACATGACTGAGCAACTTTTCTTTCTCTTCTTTCTTAAACCTTTAAGCACAAAATTTGTTTGGACTCATCTATGTATGTTAGGGTGCAGGTCAGAAAACAGACCACTTGAGAAATTTTAGGCAGGAAGGGGTTTAACACAAAGAATCAGTTACTTACAAAAATCACCGGGTAGGGTGGAAGGATGGCCTTTTCTCGACCACAAACAAGAAGCCATCATCAAGATAGCTCAGTTGAGGAAAATGCTAGCAAGGCTGCAATTCAGGATCAAGAAGTCACAGCACAATTGTCTTTAACACCCAGTAATTGAACCCTGAAACACCAGTGCAGAAAAATCATACTTGCCTATAACCTGTTTGTCAGGAAGAAACAGCTGAAGTCGAAGAGGACTGGCCTCTACCTAATTTCTACTTCCAAATCTAATTGACACTCAGAATCGTAGCCACAGGGGATCAAGGAAATAGGTAAACTTTGTAGTTTTCTAGTCTCTACAGCTAAGAAAGAACAACTAGAACGGGTAGGAATGAAGAGTGCGTGCCACTGAGGCTACCATACTATAACTGCCTATCAAACTTCCCAGTTAATTTTTCTTCTTTTCTCTTTAGCTGCTTCCAGCTGGACTCTACATGTATATCTCAGACTTCTCCCAAGCCACATTCTTTATCTCCCAACACCCAGTTTGCAAGTAACTGTGTATTGATGGAAGGTCAATGTTATGTGAGTAACAGTGACAGGGATGCTGGGAACACTGTGAATGCTGGCAAGACAGGACCGAAGGCAGGAGACAGCACACCAATGTTTTTGACAGACCTCTTTTCAATGTGGCTTCATTCTAGAATGTGGAGAAAACATATTTCCTTGCTAATGAACGTTGAAGCATGATAAGCAAAACGTTGCAACAGTTAGTCCAAATAGTGGTAGTAGCCTGAAAAAGAAACCGCCCCCCACAAAAAAGCCTATCAAATATAAAAGATGCTGAAAGATATGTAACTGAAGACATATGGCTAAAAAAGTGGTATCAACATGAGGAAAAAACATTTTTTTAAAAAATCACATTTAAAAATCACAGTGAACTGCACATCTTAAAGCGCAAGGAGGATGGGAAAACAAGAAAGGGGAGTATCAAGACTAGGACAGGATATGGTAGCATGTGCCAAGAAAGAATTCAGAGGACATTTTAAATACTTAAAGTCAAGGCTAAGCTCCCTTCTTTGGACACACACCTTGTCCCACAAGCCTATGTGTGAAGCACAAGTCCTGGAGGAATCTGATCCACACAGTCCCCGTTGCGTTTCAGAGCCTTCCTCCACAGCCTGGGGCTCAATCACAGTCCAGAGTCCCAGACCAACAGACTAACCTGGACGGAATGATGGGAACTCATGCTAAAGGCGCAAGCACCAAGTGATACACAACCAGGCAGAGCAAGAGAGGTGATACCCAAGGGAAAGTGACCAGCTAGCCAAACACAGTCCTTAAAGCTCACTGTGGCTGTCTTGATGCAGGTTCTCCACAAGCAGACCCTGGCATAAGCGTAAGAAGTTTGCTTGGGAGGGAATGTAAACAGCAGCAGAGGAGTGGGGGAGTGAGACCAGGAAAGTAACTGGAGAACAAAGGATGTCTGATGACGCTAACTACCACCATGGGCTTCCCTGGTGGCTCAGAGGTTAAAGCGTCTGCCTCCAATGCGGGAGACCCGGGTTCAATCCCTGGGTCGGGAAGATCCCCTGGAGAAGGAAATGGTAACCCACTCCAGTATTCTTGCCTGGAGAATCCCATGGACGGAGAAGCTTGGTAGGTTACAGTCCACAGGGTCGCAAAGAGTCGGACACGACTGAGCGACTTCACTCACTCACTCACTCACCACCATGGGCAACTAGAAGTGAATGTACTCGGGAGACTTAAGAAGCCGGTGAGGAATGCCTACCCCAGAGTCATCCCACTGAAGGAGCAAGGAAGCTGGGTGTTTACACTGCGGCTCTCATTAGGCACTGACAGAAGTAGTGTTCAGGTAGGAGTTAATTCCCTAGTACTTCCTGCCTGCCCCATGGACAAACCAGAATTCAGTGACCTGAGAAAACCCCATAGATGAATAGGTATGGAGCTGGCAGGTAGAAGCAAGGCCACTGGCACCAAAGTGAGGGAGCAAGGGGGCTGTGGGTAGAGCACCAGAAACATTAGCTAGGACTGAGTTGTTTAAAACTAAACAAAGCAAATGTAACCAGGTGGTAGGGCTGAACCTTCAATCCAGTCTTAACACCCTTCGGGATCCACATTGCTTTTCAACACTCTAGCCAACTTAGACATAAGCTGCACCCTGGATATACTTAGAAATGTAGGACTGGAAGGAGAACAGAGTAGAGGTATGAGAAGGACTGAACGGCTGCAATAAGGTGGGAATGGAAACAGTAAAATGCTACAGTGTAGAAGGATATAAGGATTCTGAAATTATTTTCCAATCTGTCAAATTCTCTGTGGGTCACCATGCAAGTTGTTATGTTTAGTTCTCAGCAGTTACAGCCAAGAGAGAGAAAGAAAGTCTATGATTTAAGTCAAATTCTTTTGTTCAATTGCAGCAGAAGATGTATCGTATAAAAAGATTCTAAGGCCACCGCCATGTTTTATGTGCTTCTGACCTCTGAACTTGATGTTTAGACGAGACAGGTACGAAAGGAATTTTATCACCTTCTATGTGAAAAATCACTGCCATTTGTACAACTGCTCAAGCCAGAAACCCAGGTGTCATCCTCGATACTTCCCTTTTTCTCAAGTTAAATTGATCACAAGTCCTGTCCATGTCACCCACTGCGTACCATGTGCTAAGTCGCTTCAGTCGTCTTTGACCCTCTGCGAGCTTGTGGACCGTAGCCCACCAGGTTCTTCTGTCCATGGAACTCTCCAGGCAAGAATACTGGAGTGGGCTCCCATGCCCTCCTCCAGGGGATCTTTCTGACCCAGGGATCGAACCCACGTCTCGTAGTCTCCTGAACTGGCAGGTGAGTTCTTTACTACTAGCGCTACCGACATGAGTACGTCACCCATGAAGAACTCAAGTCAATCCACTTCTCACTTGCCATTGTCACCACCACTGTCCACCAGGCGAGCTTCATCTGTCCCCTGTACTTCAGAGCCTGCCTTGTCTCTCCAGCCACTCTGCCAAATATTTTCCAAATCACACAGAGATGTGTTTTTCCAAATACAAATGATTGTGTTTGAGTCAGTCCCTGCCTAAAATCCTTTACTCCTCACTGCCTAGAATTAAACCTGACATTCACTTTAGAGCTTTGTAGCCCTGTGAACCTCAGGGTACTCTACTCCTTGCCTTCTCGCAAAGCAAGTCGTCTTCTTCATAGCCACAAGGACTTTGTATAGGATGTCTCTCCAAGCCCTTCCCTTTCCCTGGCTAAATCCCAGCCATGCTTCACATCTCAGCTTAAATGCTATCACCCAGACAAGGCGGGATCTCAGTTATGCTTTTTCAGACAACCCTGAATCTCTCACATAGCACTGCCTTTGTGTAGTTAATACTTGTAAAATGACTGTCTTCTCATTCTAGAATGTAACCTCCATAAGAGAAGAGGTCATACTGGTTTTGGTTGTCATCAGGCCTCTAGTGACTCCCATAGTTCCTAACATGTACCACATGCATGCTCAATAAATTTTGCTGATTCACGGGCCAATATCTTTAAGAATATGACCAAGGGTACCTCCTTCAGCTAACGACAGACGATGGAAAAGAACTGAAGTTACCACATGAGAAATGAAAATGAAAGTTGCTCAGTCATGTCCGACTCTTTGCAACCCCATGGACTATACAGTCCATGGAATGCTCCAGGCCAGAATACTGGAGTGAGTAGCCTTTCCCTTCTCCAGGGGATCTTCCTAATCCAGGGATTGAAACCAGGTCTCCCTCATTGCAGGCAGATTCTTTACCAGCTGAGCCACCAGGAAGCCCTACCTACTACATGAGAAATTAATATTAAATGTGAGAGCAGACACTTTTCTAACTAACAAGGTTCAAATGATAGAGTGAAAGTGAAAGAAAGTGAAAGTGAAGCCACTCAGTCATGTCTGACCCTTTGTGAACCCATGGACCATAGCCCGCCAGGCTCCTCTGTCCAGGGGATTCTCCAGGCAAGAACACTGGAGCAGGCTGCCATAAGCAGGAGCAAATTCAAAGTAAATGGACTCTAAGGTCTGTATAGTTGTGCCAATAATACAATCTATCAGTCAGAACTGATCCACAAACTTTAGAGTTTGTAGTCTTGGAAACTTTGGGGCATCATCTAAAAAGCTAAAGAAATCTGTATCTTTAGAATTCAGACTATGATTCAAATGATAATCTAAATGGAAGTAATCTGAATACTACATTAGAGATTTCTTTCTCAAAACCATCAGGTAGTTGTGAACCCATAAAGCAGTAATTCAAGAAAACCATTACTGCCAGAACCAACATATCAGAGTGACCATTCCAGAAACCTCCTACAGAACTGTGTCTGGGAAAACCATGAATTTTCAAAAAGGCACTACTGGCATGCGACACATAATTTTTACACATTAGCTGACTGCTGGCTATCGGGGAGTATGTATTATTCAAACAGGGTGCACATTCAGTAATGGGAAGGGTGAGGGGAGATGCTGCCTTTAATTTTAATGTGCCTGACATACTGGAAAAAATTATTGGCATCTGTATGTGTATGACTGAGTGTTTTGCAGAACATGTGTTGTATGCAACACTGTTTATTATCAGTAAATGAAGCCAAAAGCTAAGTTGAAAATGAATGCTAAATTAAAAATTATATAAAATGGAGTGAAATGATTTAATTAACAGATTATAAGTGAAATGTTGCAGTGCAAGAATGAGCTTGGGAGAAAAGAGAAGGAAAAAAATGTGAAAGGGTGGAAACCTGTCTTTTCCTTGTTATTTCCTCAGAGGTACACTAATCTAGTCACATGACGTTTGCCAGTTTTTAACCACGGCCTCTGAGACAGTTAATAAGCTTAACTAATTCATTAGTTTGGAGCATAGAATTTGAAACAAGTTGCCTTTGATTTTAAAGAAAAAGAGAGGGAAAAGACAAAAAAAATTAAAAATAAAAGAGAAGAAATAATAGAATTCAATATACTACTTGAACAATCTAGCTCACTATTTAAAAGACCCTAGAAGTATTAGGTCCAGTCCTCCTCTGTGGGCAACCCACAAGCCTAACTGGAAGTTCAACAGTTACCTCTCTGGATGAAATGATATAAATATTTATTTACTACCAAGTATCTTACACTGCACCAGGCACACTGACACCTGCCACTTCAATTTTCTCTTACACTAATATCGTTAGTATGTATTACCGTTAAGATGACTCTCTCAATTTGAGGAGGTGACATTATTTGTTAAGGCCATGCTAGCAATGGCACCCCACCCCAGTACTCTTGCCTGGAAAATCCAATGGACGGAGTAGCCTGGTGGGCTGCAGTCCATGGGGGTCGCTAACAGTTGGACAGACTGAGCGACTTCACTTTCACTTTTCTCTTTCCTGCATTGGAGAAGGAAATGGCAACCCACTCCAGTATTCTTGCCTGGAGAATCCCAGGGATGGGGGAGCCTGGTGGGCTGCCGTCTATGGGGTCACACAGAGTCGGACACGACTGAAGTGACTTAGCAGCAGCAGCAGCTGCAGAAGGACAAATCACAGAGCCAGAATTCAAATTCAGACACCTTGACTCTAAAGCTCATGCTATCTCCTTTTACCATGTTGCCTCTTCCAAGAAGCCTTTAAAGTTAGAAGTCATGAATACCCAAAGAAATCTTTTTACCATTTAAAGGGACAACTCCTACGAACTCATTTACTCCAGTGTAAGCTTTCTATCCCAAAATAATGCAACATGCTATTCTCCTAAAGAAGAAAATATGGCTTACATAATTAGTATCATTCAAAGGTAAAGTGTATTTAAAATAATCTACTTTTGTACCAACCTCATTAATCTAGTTATTGCTTGTAATCTACTTTCTTTTACAAAGGGTATGCATGTGTGCATGCTAAGTCACTTGAGTTGTGTCCAACTCTTTGCAACCCAGTGGACAGTAGCCCTCCAGGCTCCTCTGTCCATGGGACTCTTCAAGCAAGAATACCAGAGTGCCATGCACTTCTCCAGGGGATCTTCCCAACCCAGCAATCGAACCTGCGTCTCCTATGCATCCTGCACTGGCAAGTGAATTCTTTACCACTAGTGCCACCTGGCAAGCTCTTTACAAAGAGAGATCCTATGAAAAGTCCCAAGTTTGAGACACTTAGTTGCAATATTGAAATTAAGAAAGAAAAAATGGAAAAAAGAAATATATAAAATCATTGAGTTATAAAGAACATAAATGACTTGAAGACACTTTCAATCCAATGTGCCTAACTGGACTTTCTGTGTGATGCAGTGTTGCAAGATCCAACCTACTTTTTTTTTTTCCTGAAAGGGGGAGAAGAGGGGAAGCAAATCAGTATTCTCTTTTTAAAGTATGTAACCGAGCCAGAGATTTTTATGCCAAAAGTGTGTTGCTTTTGCCTATCGAAAAAGGAACTAAGAATTTTTGTAACATAAAACACACCCCGGAGTTTTCCAATTTTTTTGGAATTTACTTTGAGTGACGAGAAATAAATCCAAGTGTTCCACATTGCCATATGTTGTCTGAGCTAGGTAATATGGAAGTATGCAAATCGATTCAGAAGCTGGGTCCCAGCCTCCCTACTAACCTAGCAGAGGCAAAAGGAAAAAATATTCCGACAGAGGAATGAGTCCCATCTATGAACTGCTGAAACTGTTAAGCAGATGCCAGGGGTTCAGACAGCCAGACAACCAGCTTTTCTCCCCACACTGGGGGAAAAGCGCAACACAGCAACTAGGAACACAACAGAAGAGTCAAGCAGGTGAAAAATGATGATGATTTCAGTCTCCAAATTTAGCATCCTTCCATTTCCTTCTGTCAACACTCAGCAAGGCGGGCCTGCCACCACAAAGCTAGCCTTAGGAAAGAAGGTCTTTCCTCTCTGCATCAAACCTGGGTCTCCTGCATTGCAGGAAGATTCTTTATCATCTCAGATACCAGGGAATCCCACTGAAAGGCTAGGGAAGCGCAAAGTTTGAAGTCTTTATTTTATAGGTCTGTGTTGGCTTCTGACATTGTTCTCTGAAAGAGTCTATCTGATTTGTTCTCTTTATAATGTTCTCAATATGGAGCTCTTCATTTTTCTTTAAAAAAAGAGGGAAAGGTTGCAAGAAGGGAAAAAAAAAGAACAGTAAGGAGAAAAGAAGAAAGGAAAATGAAGGGTTAAAAAGATACATGTTTTCTATGTCTATTTATAAGGGGAAATACATAGGATTTTCTCTCTTTAGTAATGCTAAAATGGTCTGGCATGCCTGAGAGTAAATCGATACTAAGCATAGCCCAGGCGAGACTGCCATCTTACATGAAGCACTGACTGTAAAATAGACACAAAAGACACATGATACTCTCTGAGGTCCCCGGCAGCCATAATATCCATCCTTGGCAGTTCATTTGACATTGCCTTTCCCTGCTTCCCTACATTTTTTTTTTTTTTTCGTTCTTACTCCTCCCTTCGCTCTCTCCACACAGCAATATTCCAACTTTCTGAGACTTGCCAAGGATGTGAGGAAGAGATAACAAACCTCTCAACATGGATTTAGCCTGGGAATAAATCCTGTGTTTGCCAGGAAGTAATGTGTATGATATGAAAATATAAGGATGAGCTTATAAGGACATGAACTTGGTTCTCAAGGAGCCCAACCAGAAGATTCTTAAAATGTTACTGTGTGTATTTAATGGACACTGGGTTTCCAGATTAGATCTTATCATGGTTACTTCAAATGGCTTCTTTCTTCTACTCCTCGCTACCCTTTGCTTCTGCCAGGGTGCACAGACAAAGGAAAAAGACAAAGGACTCTCTCCACTCTGTCTTGGCCTCTATCTGAAGTATTCTTTAGAGCCATGAATCCACAGAGACTTTTGAATTTAGATAACTTTTATGGTCAACACTAAAAAAGCTTTGTTCATAACAGGAAATGTCATATGGAATCTACCGGGTAGTCATAATTTCCATTTATAAATAGAAAATATAAAGAGGGTGCCTTATCTTGGTGATTTAATACATGTCTCTGCTTATTACTGTTTTCAAAGTGCCTTTTGCCCAAATCTGATTTCAACTGTGCAATAAAGATTCATTATCCTTTTACACAACAGCCTCTGCATTTCTATGTAGGATCTAATTACGAAAATAGGAACTAGTCTATAAACAGATGCTAATCATGAAGGGAAATGCTTTCCCTTTTAGAAAGAAGGTACTGCTAAAACTTAACTCGGAAAAGCACTGTGTCTGCATGTACAGTTGAGTAAGGCGGCGAGGCGGGAGAAGGAAGATAGGGCAGTGGATTGTACTTGATTCTTGACAGAAGTGACATAAGTATCACTGGGGTAAAGGTGCCCAGAAAACTACTGTAAAATTGAAGTGAGAGACAGAATGCATGTAATTTAATTCCTATACCCCTAATCTAATTCTTAGTGCCCATTAATTACTTTCAAAAAATAAAAACTCTCATATTTTCTTGTATATCCTATTTTCCTACAAAAAGTTCATTTGCTTTTAAAATCAAGGGTGCGGTTTCAAACAAACAATATCAGGGGGAAAATCTTTCCTTTTGGAGAAGGAATTAATATTTGGTTTTGGGAATAACCAAAAAAATAATACTAATACAGACTGAAGAGACCGTCTGTAAGAGACATTTCAGTTATTAATTTTTTGTTTTACTAATGAGTGTACATGTGTGCTAAATTGCTTCAGTTGTGTCCAACTCTTTGTTACCCTATGGAGTGTAGCCCACCGGGCTCCTCTGTGCATGGGAGTCTCCAGGCAAGAATACTGGAGTGGATGGCTATTCCCTCCCTCCAGGGGACCTTCCTGACCCAGGGACTGAACCCTTGTCTCTTATGTCTCTGCATTGGCAGGCGGCTTCTCTAACACTAGTGCCACCAAAGTGAAAGTCGCTCAGTTGTCTCCGACTCTTTGAGACCCCATGTGATATACATACAGTCCATGGAATTCTCCAGATCAGAATATTGGCGTGGGCAGCCTTTCCCCTTCTTCAGGGGATCTTCCCCACCCAGGGATTGAACCCAGGTCTCCCACATTGCAGAAAGATTCTTTACCAGCTGAGCCACAAGGGAAGCCCCATGCCATGAAGGAGCAGTACAGACACACTTTCTAGTTAACAAACAGTTCTTTGTCTTGACTATACTTAAGCTTTTCACAGCACAGCCGTGGCTGATCATCTCATGAATCCTTGTTTATGAAACACTTTCTGCTCTGTTTCAGTGCTTATCTTATATTCCCAATTTCTTCTCTATCTTCTTCACTGAGTTTTCTTCCTTACCAGACTTCTGTCAGTTCAGTTCAGTTGCTCAGTCGTGTCCGACTCTTTGCGACCCCATGAATCGCAGTACGCCAGGCCTCCCTGTCCATCACCAACTCCCAGAGTTCACTCAGACTCACGTCCATCGAGTCAGTGATGCCATCCAGCCATCTCATCCTCGGTCGTCCCCTTCTCCTCCTGCCCCCAATCCCTCCCAGCATCAGAGTCTTTTCCAATGAGTCAACTCTTCGCATGAGGTGGCCAAAGTACTGGAGTTTCAGCTTTAGCATCATTCCTTCCAAAGAAATCCCAGGGTTGATCTCCTTCAGAATGGACTGGTTGGATCTCCTTGCAGTCCAAAGGACTCTCACGAGTCTTCTCCAACACCACAATTCAAAAGCATCAATTCTTTGGCACTCAGCCTTCTTCATGGGGCTATATTCTGAACCCTCTTTTTTATTTAAATTCTCTTCCTAAGGGACGCAGTAAATGCCAACCAAGGCTTTAAAATCTCTATTATATGTGAATGACTCCCACATTATGTTATCTCTCCTGCAGATATCTTCCCAATCTCCTAGACTCTTCAACTGACCAGCTGACATCTTCCCTTGGCTGTTAATTGGCATTTCTTTTATAACATGTCAAAATAAAGTTATTGATTCCCTGCCTCATGACCCTCCAATTTCATCCTCGTATAATCTTTCCCTGTATCTATCCAGTTACTCTAGCTAAAGTTCTGGAAGTTTTTCTTTGCATCTCAAATCTAATCTACCCAAAGTCCCTCCAGACACAGACACTTAACATTTTACTGCTACATCCCTGCCTTAAGTCACCACTCTATTTCCTGGTCCATGCAAGGTGATCTCCTAGCTTCCACACTTGTGAGCACAAAGTCCATTCTCCCTGCAACAGAGTGTTCCTCTAGAGTAAAAAGCTGTGTCACTCCACAGGCAGAAACAGCCCAAGGACTTCCCACTTCAATCAGAATTAAAGTCAGATTTCTCTACCCATAGCAGTTAAGGCTCTGCATAAGTCATCGTATTTTCTATCTCTCCTTGAAAACTAAATTTCAGCCACGCTGTCTCTCAAAGACAAGCTTGTTAGTGCCTCAGAGCTTTGTATTTGCTTAGTCTTCTGCAACCTGTAACCCCCTTCCCACTGTTCTTCAAGAGGTCTCCCCACCACTCTGCCTTTAACCCAGATCCTCACCACCCATACTCTATCCTATCACCCTAGATTGTCTTCTTCACAGCCTCACAAGAATCTGAAATAATCATTTGCTTCCTTCCACCTACGTTTACAGTAAGCTTCTCAAGAAGAGTGCTTTCTTGTTTACCACTATATCCCACCATAAAGAACAAGGCCTGGTTCAGAGTAGAAAATCTAGCCGAAATGATCTTTAGCTGGATGACTTTATTAATCTGAACTTGCCCATAACAACAGGATGACATGCAATAACTTTAAAGTATCTTGGGATTTCCCCGGTGATCCAGTGGTTAAGACTCTAGGCTTCCAATGCTGGGGGGATGGGTTTGGTCTCTGGGTGGGGAACTAAGATCCCAAATGCCATGTGACATAGCCAAATTAAAATATCTCTCCTTGGAATACTTTGATGCTAAAAAGAAAAAAAACAAACAATCAAACAAACCCACCTACCTGTGGAATACAGCAATGGTGCATTTAGCTATTTAATTAATAATCTAGTAATATAATGGAGTAATCAACATGCATTTCCTGACTTGTTCCTTCAAGATGCTGGTTACTGCACACAGTAGAAATAAAATTTAAATGGTAAGTGAAATAATACTTCTAAAGTGCTATATAAATGACTTCTTAAAGTTGTCTTAATTCACTGCACGATGTAAATGACTACTCCTTAAATATTTACATATTTATTTTGGAATTTCATGTTAGAATTTCTGAAATCAGATGAAAGATGCACAAGAAAATAGAAGGAACACAGATACAAACACAATTTTATTTTTTATTATAAAAATAGTATATTAGTAAATCATATTTTCCAGGCAGTAGAGCTAAGTACTTTATATGCATGATGTAACTGAATTCTCAAACATTCCTATAACATAAGTACCTCGGTTCCTTCCAGGTTCCTTCCATATTCTACTTAAGACAACTATGGTTTATGAAGATGAAGTATAATCATGGTCAAAGTAACACAACACATAGTAAATAGTGAAACTAGGATCAGAACCCATGCTATATTCTTAACCATAAGAATATAGGGTTAATATCTTAATATCCTATATTCTTAACCCTGTATACATGGCTATAGTAGAAAATAAACTTACTTCCTTCTTATTCTTTAGTAAGTTTTTGAATCACCCACAAACTTACTAAGATACTATGGTAAACCAGTGCAGATGAGCACAATCTTACTCTCTCAAGAAAGTTTAGATTGGTAGGTGTGCAAACACCTAAAGGAGTATGGCATTACCAGCAGGCATTGTGGGGAGCGGGCTTCCCAGGTGGCTCAGTGGTAAAGAATCTGCCTACCAGTGCAGGGGTCGCAGGAGATACGGGTTCCATCCCTGAGTTGGGGATCCCTGGAGGAAGAAATGGCAGTATTCCAAGAATATTCCAAGAATATCCAGTAATTCTTGCCTGAAAAATCCCATGGGCAGAAGAGCCTGGCAGGGCACAGTCCATGGGGTCGCAGAGAGTTGGACACGGCTGAGCGACTGAGCACACACACATACTGTGGGGAGGGCCTGCCAGTTACATTGGGGGCACGTGAAGTGGGACCTTCAGTCCAAACACAGAAATGTATCTATGTCAAGTCCTGATCTTCGGCCATTACCCTTTAGACTGTCAAAAGCAATTCTTGTTTCTACACACCTATATAAGACATCTGGCTCCTAGTAAACTATTAATGATAGAATGCGGTGCAATAAACCTTGTTGGGAAGATCTTAAAAGAACAAAGCCTTCACTAATGACATTTTAATGAGGAAATGCATAGGCTAATTACTATAATCTTCTAGCTGGTCTATAAAAAAACTACACCCAAGTGATGTAAATATCTGCTGATTCAGACTGTACTGGAAAGGTTTCATTTTATTTTTTTTAAATCACTGAAGGAAACAAAGAAAAAAACAGAGGGAAGATAAACTCAATCCTCAACTATAGAACACTATCCAAGAAGAAGAGGATTAACAGAGAGCGCTCAGAGGAAGATAAATGTTTTTTCAATGAGTATGTACCCAAGTCCCAAATTGATTTTTTAGCAGTACATAAATCTGGCACAACCACTTGGCTAATGAAACAGACTAAGCAACATCAGCACTACACTTTGAGGTAAGGAACAGTTTAGGTTTGGGGAGAGACAAACCTGTCGGTTTCTTGCACAATTATCTATTTGTACATTCACATATTTATCTCATTTTATACTTGTGATGACTTGGGTGGGTGGGTGGCAGGTAGGACACTGACTAATAAGCATTAGTGGAAGATAGAAATATACCAAGTTTGGTTACTTAGGAGGGTGAGAAATTATCACGGGAAGCTGCCATAGACCTTATGAAATTTTAAACCTTTTTTTTTCTCAGGGTTTTATTTGTATCCTTTCTTTCAACTTCAGATTCTCTACACTTAAGAAACAAAGGCAACAATAAAAAACAGTAGGAAAGAACATGTGTGTGCTACAAACACATAACTATACCTCCTTGTTGTAACGTATCTCTAATAGCTCTCTCTTGCACACTGCTCTGATTTTCCAGGCTTATAATTATGGGTTGGCCAAGAAGTTCATTCGGGTTTTTCCATTAAGATGGTATGGAAAATCCAAATGAACTTTTTGGCCAACCCAATACATGGATATACTAGAAACTCTCCATTTTCTAGATGTAAAATATTTCAGGCAATCATATTAGAATGTGGTCGTGAAAACCCAGACTTAACATGAGCTAGTGTGCATAGTAGGCAGGGGGGAGGGGGAGGTAACAGGGAAAGAGGAGCCAAGAGAACAGCTCTAAAGCCAGTTAATCAGCCATATGTCCTACGGGAAGTCACTTAACCCTAGAGATCTTGGTTTTCTCCACCGTAAATTACAGGCTTAGAACAGATGGCCTTTAGAGTTTATTGTTCAAAATCTAATATTGATTTCTTTATTTTTGGCTGGGTCTTCATTGCTGCACAGGCTTTCTCTAGGCCCAGTAAATGGGAGCTACTCTTCCTTGCGGTCCACAGGCTTCTCGTGGCGGCTTCTCCAGCTGTGGAACACAAGCTCTAGGTGGACAGGCACAGTAGTTGCGGCTCATGGGCTATAGAGTGTGGGCTCGGTGGTTGTGGCACACAGATTTTAGTTGCTCCATAGCATGTGGAATCTCCCCAGACCAGGGACAGAACCTGTGTCTCCTGCATTGGCAGGCAGATTCCTATCCACTGTGCTACCAAGGAAGTCCAAAAATCTAATATTTTAAAATTCGATGGCTCTTGCACATGTACAGTTCAGATATAACTATTTTTTTAAGGCTCATCTTTTCCAAGAAGTCTTCCCTCATATAGTTAGTGCTCGGTTGCGTCAATCTTGTCTGACTCTTTGCAGCCCCATGGACTGCAACCGCCAGGCTCCTCTGTCCATGAAAGCTTTCCAGTCAAGAATAGTGGATTGGGTTCCACTTCCTACTCCGGGGGATCTTCCCAACCCAGGGATCGAAGCCGCGTCTCTTGCATCTCCTGCATTGCCATTACCTGGGAAGCCTGATACAGCTAGTAGGAACGAACATTTCCATCCTTTTGAAGCTCATTCTATTATGTCTGTACCTCTCTGTAGTGATCAAGGTGAAGGTGAAGTCGCTCAGTCGTGTCCGACTCTTTGCGACCCCATGGACTGTAACCTACTAACTAGGCTTCTCCGTCCATGGGATTCTCCAGGCAAGAACTGGAGTGGATTGCCATTTCCTTCTCCAGGGGACCTTCCCGACCCAGGGATCGAACCTGGGTCTCCCGCATTGGAGGCAGTTGCTTTAACCACTGAGCCACCAGGGAAGCCCCGAAGTGATCAAGAGCACTGGTCAAAGGCCAGAGTTCCAATTCTAATCACTTTATTAGCTGTGTAACCTTAGGTAAACAAAGTAGCCTATCTGACCCTCAGTTTCCTAAACTGTCAAACAGAGATAATAATAGTACCTACTTCTTGGAATTACTAAGCAGATTAAATGAGATAGTATATACAGTGATAAAAATAGTACTTATCACGTAAGTGATGAATAGATGTTAGTACAGTGGTTGTGGTTGAGTTCACTCAGCCCTCAGATACACTGCTGTTCTGCCAAATGTTTCTGTATCATGCTTCTTTTATGATTTATAAAGCTTAAAAATAGCTACTTCCATGACCGACCAACTAAAGGGAAACATGAACCAACATGATCTTAGTTCAAGGGTATAATCATTTTTGCATATGCCAGTCTCACTTACCAAATGAGCCCTGGAAAGGAATGAATGGAGACTTACCCGTTCCTTTCTCTTCCATGACGCACCCAAACAGTGCTCACCAACTTACTGTACAGTAACGCTCTGGCTTTACCTCTACATGATGGTTGTAGATGTTTAGTCTACACAATGGGATGCTGGGTTTTACTACCTACATATTGTTCTGATTGAGCCCTTCAATGTTCAACGAATTTGACTCTCTACTATATGCCAGGCCTGTACTAGAGCAGGGATGTCTAGGGCACACAACATGGACACTATATCTGACCCCAAGGAGCTGAAAGAATAGAAGTAACAACAGATGCTGTGTCATTACAAAGATAATCATAGCTATGACTAGCATCACAAAAAAAATGCAGGGACTGATATGGTAAAACAAACGCACACACACAAAAAGGAGATATATACTATAAATTCAGTGGTGAAACAAAGGTGATGGGCCTAGCCACCAAACTCAAATAATTTGCTTTATTTGCTATACACTGAATTAAAATTTAATTTTTAAAGTACTGGTCTTGATTTCCATGAGTTTACAATATCTAAAATAATTACTAAACCCATAGGTGGCAGAATACGGACATACAATTCCTATGCTGCATATGTGGATGTTTCATCCCCCTAGACTGTGAGGATAATATTTAATCTCTAAGATCAAGGAGATCTCATATATCAGTTCAACATTTATTGGTTACCAGGTGCTTGTGAGAGGCCCTGGGGATACAATGATAAATAGAAGGTTCCTGCCTTTCAAGAGTATGCATTACAGTGGGGGGAAAAACAATTAACCAACAGGAATCCTAAGGGAGCTAAAACCTTTAAACTTAGCTTTTCTTAACTAACTACAAATCTATCCTGATATATAGGGCCTCTTATTGAGCCATAAACCATCATAAAGTAACTTTAGAGCAAACACTCTCTCTCGGCTAGAGTTGAACAATGCAAAAATGGATGATTATTCTGGTAAAGGGTGACTCTAGTACTTAATCAAATTTTTCATGACATTAAAAAAAAAAATGAGCTCCTGGAGGAACCAGACCATCTCTCTGTCCCTGAAGTTCCACTATGAACATCTGGGCAACCAACCTGATATTAACGATGTGGGAATGTAATAGTGAAAACTCTGGTTTAAAACTCTGAACACAGTTTTCCCCTAAAGACATCCAAGGATATATATTTATAATTCTCAAAATGTGAGCCAGGAGAAACATTTTTATTTATTCAGTTTGCAACATATTCTTCCTTGGGGGTCTGGGTTTATCATCTTGCTCAATGAGGATAATACATGGTTAAAAACTTTAAAGAAGGAAAATAATCAGTTTTATCTTAAAATGTGTATATATGTGGACAGACGTGTATATGCATATAAAAATGCTCAAACAACTAGCATTATACAAAGATTTTAGAAGTAGAATTAATTTCTCTCTGTCTGAAACAGAAAGAATTTCAGCAATTATTTAGCCATGAACGATTTGTGACTCTAAAAGCAGGGCTTTCTTCAGTTCAGTTAAGTCGCTCAGTCGTGTCCGACTCTTTGCGATCCCATGAATCACAGCACGCCAGGCCTCCCTGTCCATCACCATCTCCCGGAGTTCACTCAGACTCACGTCCATCGAGTCAGTGATGCAACCCAGCCATCTCATCCTAATTCGTCCCCTTCTCCTCTTGCCTCCAATCCCTCCCAGCATCAGAGTCTTTTCCAATGAGTCAACTCTTTGCATGAGGTGGCCAAAGTACTGGAGTTTCAGCTTTAGCATCATTCTTTCCAAAGAAATCCCAGGGCTGATCTCCTTCAGAATGGACTGGTTGGATCTCCTTGCAGTCCAAGGGACTCTCAAGAGTCTTCTCCAACACCACAGTTCAAAAGCATCAATTCTTCGGCGCTCGGCCTTCTTCACAGTCCAACTCCCACATCCGTACATGACCACAGGAAACACCATAGCCTTGACTAGACGGACCTTAGTTGGCAAAGTAATGTCTCTGCTTTTGAATATGCTATCTAGGTTGGTCATAACTTTTCTTCCAAGGAGTAAGCGTCTTTTAATTTCATGGCTGCAGTCACCATCTGCAGTGATTTTGGAGCCCNATCCATACATGACTACTGGGAAAACCATAGCCTTGACTAGATGGACCTTAGTCAGCAAAGTAATGTCTCTGCTTTTGAATATGATATCTAGGTTGATCATAGCTTTCCTTCCAAGGCGTAAGCATCTTTTAATTTCATGGGTGCAGTCTCAGTATATGGATTTTGGAGGATATAATTCAGTCCAAATATTAAGGTAACTTGTTTTTGCTTTTAGATCTTAGTGTCATAATGCAGCTTTGATCACCTACAGAATGATGTAGTTTTGTTTTACAATAACCACAGCTATATTACTTTTTTCTTTAGTTTTTAGTAAACATGAGTCTGCCTCTAGTTTCAATGAACACAAGCATGTGGGCCCCCGAGCCTCAAGACATGTATTTAGTTAGTTCTCTGCCACTCCTTTTTCTTCCACCTTCCTCTTAATCAATTCTACCCAGTGATAACTATCTGCTTCTATTTATTTTCCCCCTGTTTCTGATTCTTGCTTCTTATTCATTTTTGCCAACATTTTATTATTCATGTTCTGATTGTTAGATGACTCAAATCTTTTCTGAGACAAGGCAAAAACACATAAAGAAAAAAAAAATGAGTAGTCAATACAGAGAACTTGAATCATTTAAGACACACAGCCTAAGTCCATTATACACATACAAACTGTGTACCTATGCCTGTAATTCAAGTTTACTATTGCCAGCCTTTTTCAGTTTTCACTTTCCTTTTGAATCCCCCTATTAAGTAGAAAGTTAAAAAGCTTTTGAGAGAATACATTTCCATTCATTACAGCAAGAACATGTTGGGAGACTTTTATATACAAGTATCAAAAGAATCACACTAGTGCTAACAAGAAAGAATTTCATTATAATGTCATTTTTCAGTACCTACAAGTTCTTTTTTCTAAAAGAACTGAGAATATTTTGAGGAGAAGGAACCAAAGTAAAAAGAGAGACCTCTAGCATTCTTTGCATACCTCATCCATATTTACCACTGTGCCTGAAAGGTTTTCCAATTCCTGAAGGAAGTTTATCATGCCAAGATTTTAAGTCTCTCTTAACTTCATTAAATATCTTCCAAAGATATATAGGGCAGTAAAGGAAAGAGAAAGAGAACACAGATAAAAATGTAGACCCTCCTAATGGAATTTAAAGCTAAATAATATGTACTTTCAGGTGCAATTAATATTTGCTCAGAGAAGAACCAGGAAATTAGGGCAGATGATCTCCAAAAGGTGGGTGAAATATGAGAGATCAAATATATCTTGAAAAGATGTGCAGGGCTAATATTTGTTCTCAACTTCCCTGGATAAATTTATTCATTTGTGAATATCTCAAAGAATATAACTTGCTTAAAGGGAGAAGCTTACTGACCAATTGATAATCTGTTATATTTTTATAAAAATAAAGTGTGCATAACAGATCCTTGAAAACAAATTGTAATTTTTCTGTCAAGAGGAAATGCACCATGAGACAGGGTGAGATAGAAGAAAATAGAAACACACGTAACAGTTCTGTCTAGGTTACTGATGAATTTGAGGACATTTCTATTAGACTCTTGTGGATTTTAACTACAGATTTTATCAACCACATAAATATATAGTCCTATTACTAGTAGAAGACATTATGCTGTTGTGAAAAAAGAACTAGGATAGGAAGTAGGAACAAGAGTTTGAGACAATGTCCAACTTTTATTTGCTTGGTGACCTTGAGCATCTCATTTAATTTTTCAACACCCCAGAAATATTTTCCCTATCTGTCAGTCCCAACCATTTAACATTCAAAGGGGCAAAGGAGAGATATAAAATCATTATACATTCAAAAGGTACTGCTACTGTTGCTGCTGCTGCTAAGTCGCTTCAGTTGTGTATGACTCTGTGTGACCCCATAGACGGGAGCCCACCAGCCTCCCCTATCCCTGGGATTCTCCAGGCAAGAACACTGGAGTGGGTTGCCATTTCCTTC